>SNQJ01S0090188.1:0-22516 GCA_010110895.2 Picea sitchensis | reverse complement strand
CTCTGTTGAAGTTGTTGCAAGGTGTGAAACAAATGGTAAACAACCAGGTTGACTGCAGGTGAAGCAGGATGGCCGCTGAAGGTCATAAACATGGTCAAAAGGAAAACTACCTGCAGAGAAGCAAAGCAGAGATGGACAAAGAGATCAATGAAATTCGAGCAGAAGTGGAAAGGCTAGCATTTAAGATGCAACAGGAGGAAAAGGTGTGTTGGAGATACAAGTGGCATTTGAGAAGGACAACTAAGTGGCTTGTTCGTAATTTGTTGGCCAAGAGGCAGCAACAGATGTTAAAAAGGTGGTTGAGGCATGCTGAAAAACTCAATGATAAGGGAAAGAGATTTGGTAGAGGTCTCATAGAATGCCAGGTGGGAAACAAAAAGGGATCAATTGATCTCATAAACTGCCAGGAGTGCAAAGGAGACATCTCAAATTGCCAAGTGGGAAAGGGAGAAGAGATGAGATTAGATGAGAGTTCATGTCAGTAAGGGATGTTGACAGATGGAGAGGAGGTGAAAGAAAGGTCTCATCCACATGAAGATTCATGCGGAGCTGCAAGCCGCTTGAATGAAGATGATGACAAGTTGAAAACTTTTATCATAGATGAGAAGGATCAGAGGAGTGTTCTGATCATTGGAGGAGTCGAGATATTCCTGCCAAGTAGCCGAGGAGAGGCTAGAACAGATGTTACGAGTGTATTAGAAAGACAACGCGTTGAGACTGTCATGGAGGAAGAGGAACAGATACTGAAGTCTATCCCAATAGAAGGGGAGCACCCAGTTGAGTTACTCACTTAGTGGGAGATGGGGTTAAAGGAACTGAAGGATTGGTTGGATAGTCAAGAACCATAAGGTGGCTTCCAAGAGATACCCATGCCAGAGGAGGCATACCAGCGCGAGTTACAGCTGGAGGAAGCTGGAGTAGAACCAACTAGAGAATTGACAGGAGTTAGTATGTCAGGAGAGGTAGATGAACATCACTTTGGTGGTGAGACTGTAGAATTGGAGTCTGTAGCAATGTGGCCAGTCAACGTCACAATGGATGGGAGAGGCATGGGAGATCAAGGTGATACACCCATAGAAAATCATGAAGAGTTGCATCCGAGTAGACTACACAAGGAAAACCAGTCGATGAAGCAGCTAGAAGAATATGTAGAGGAGATACGGAAGTTGATGTTGTAGTCAACAGAAGAAGTTGTCAGCAAGGAGAAGCTAGATAGAAAGGGACCTGCATGAGCAACAAGAAAGATGCAGGAGCAGTAGCAACAACAAAGAAAGGGAGAAGGAAGATAGCTCCAGGATAAAGTTTGGGATCTAGGAGGATTTCAACAGAGCTGGGAAGCTCATGAGCAGGAGCTCATGAATTTTCTTAGCCGTGGAGTATGATGTAGGAACATCACTCCACCTCAGCACACACCAGTTGATTTGCATGAGTGGTGCACATTCAAGGAAGGGAGAGGTGTCACCCTCTCATTTTTCCTTCGAGAATCTAAAGCATGATCAAGGCATTTAATGCTGACAAGCTGGAAGAGCCGAGTTGTGCCTTCGCACAAGCTGGAGATAAGGTCACCATTAAGTGGTTTATGGTAGGAGAGATCTACATCTGATTCAAATCATATTTCCATCATTGTAATCTGCCTTAACAGTCAGGCATTTTGAATGATGATTAGACACCATTAGTTTAGTTTGGAGGGAAGCTCGTCGAGCCCCTCTTGTATAAACTCTTGTATTTTTTCCAGTAGAAGAGGCATCAAGTATAGAGAGAATGAGATATGCATAGGATATAGGGAGAGAAACGTAGAGAGCCGAGACTCAGTCGCAGTCCAGACTCAAACATTTGTAATTTGACATTCTTCCATTAATAGAAAAGCGACAATTTTTCTTGTTTTTCAGTTTATGTGTAATGAATGTGTGGATGTTTTGTTGAGAATTCCATTTGTATGCATTTGAGCTGTAGATGTATGTTAGAAATTGTCTTCAGGGATAGATATACAATTTTCTATCTGTGAGTGTGTTGGATTAAGTCTGGTTCTCTAGGCTAAGTGAAAGGAGTGCACAAAAGAGGGCAGAAACTCTATGAGCCGACGCAAGGAGTGCGTGTTTGAACTCGGTGGAGTCAGAAGAGAAGTTGCCAGGAGGGCACACTAGGATAATCCACAGACTCGGAAGGAAATTTCAAGGTGGTTAGGTACCTTGGGAAGAAATACTGTGTAGAAGGAAACACAGTGCAAAGTTACTGAACACTCTGTAACACTTTGCTAGGAGGGAATTGAGCTAGTGTGAGAGTGTACCCGAGAAACACATATTGAAGTGTCGAAATCCTTAAGAGAACCCCATGGTTGTTGAACACTCTGAGGAAGGAAGGCTTTGCAAGAGTGCATCGACAAAGGAAAAGAGATGCCTTAAGACTTCCAGGAAGGCTAAGGGAGATACTGTCGAAAGGATTATCTGAGCACAAGGAGTGAGTCAAGAATGTTGTAAGTTCATGTTACAAGCTCAGGAGGGATAAAATTAAGTTGCCAGGAGGACACGAGAAAGTTTGCTAAAGAACACAGAGGAACTGGGAACCTTGAAGGTTTTCAAGCCGAGCAAAGTCGCAGAAGAGTTTGCATAGAACTCTGCAAGGAGTGCATAATAAGCTCGAGAACAACCTAAGTCTCGAGAAGGAATTTGTGCTAACTGTGCAAAAAGGTCGAGGACTGCAAAGTCCTAAATACCGTGAAGTCTCCCATTGTCAGGAGGAGACAAGTGACGGAAGCTCGAGAGGTCCGATAGCGAGTGCTTTGGAAGGTTTGCTAAGAGAAAATAAGGATTTTCGCGGGGTCACAAAGAGTGGAGTTGATCCTATTCATTGGTCTTGGGAAGGGAATGTGGCAGAGATACATGGACTTTGGAGGAAGAACCCTTCGAAGAAAATTCAAGGATGAGAACACCCGAAGAGCTGGGAGCCGAAGCAATCCTAGCTGTCCATTGAGATAAGACACGTGGTGTTAGATCAATGCTTCATTGATTCACAGATAGGGGGAAATAGAGATAGGAGAAGTGAAAAATCTCGAAGGAAGGAGTCACGGAGAAAATCATAGCCATTTGTTGTGAGAAGAACGTGGATTGTTGATCTGGTCCTGGAGAAATCATTGATTCAGGAATCAGGGAAAAGGAGCATAGAGCTCGCAAAATATCCGAAGCACGGAGTCGTGAGGGGAGCTGGCCCACAGTCATAATCCGTGGTCACATAAAAGGAAGGGGCTCAACAAGAAGGGTTAGCACCCATTTTCGTTGAGATTTGTAAAATGCTAAGGAGAGGGCCCACAGGTTCCATAAAACCTGCGCAAAGGGAGGAAGGACCTGTGACAGAGTTTTTTGGGTTCCAATAAGGAGCCGAAGAGTTGCTCCGACTCAGTATTTCGAACAATCCTAGACCGGGAGGTTGAGAAACCGTTTGGAGGGAAGGGGGGTCTGCACCATGATCCAAGAGGATCTCCACAAAAATAATTAACTTCATGGAGAAAATCATTTAACTTTGCACACCATGGAGAAAAATTATTAAAGTTGCACACCATGGAGAAAAGTTCATTAAAATGCTAATTAATGATAAATGGAAAAGAATAATTAATTAATCAAGAATGATTTAATTGTAATAAATGATTAATACTTGAAGTGAGTTGGAAGATCTCACGTATTATTCATTTAATTTTAAAAACAAAAAATTAGTTGTGAGAATCCAACTCACAAATTAGTTTCCTAATTTTAAGGGGAAATTAGTTGTATGTGAGAAACCAACTCACAAATTAACTTCCTAGTCTTAAAGAGGAAGTTAAAGGTCTCATGAGTTGGCTTGGACTCTTCCTCACTTTATCACAAGTGAATTCCTAGTCTCAATGAGGAAGTTAAGGGTCTTTCTCATTTTTGTCCCTGGGTAGGTACTAGATCCTAAATTTACGGATCTTGTCTTTTTGTATTATTGAGCTAGGAAAACTTATTTAAACCCATTTATTGGGAGAGATTGGGAAGGATTTTGGGAAGGCTTTTGGAGGCCCTTTGAGGATCTTTTGGAGATATCTTTGAGGAGAGATTCAAGCAATCATGCTTGTAATATGTGAGCCCCTACATTGGGAGAATTATGCCCCACATTGGGAGAATTATGCCCCACATTGGGAGATCCTTGTTTCCCCTTAATTTGGGAGAAGATGTAGCTTTTTTATGTAAAGGAGAGTCAGCCCCGCATTGGGAGAAGTAATAACAATTGATTCGTATTCCAAGCGAATTCGTAGACATAACCAAAAGGGGATGGTGAACTCCATTAACAATGCAATGATCTCTTCGTCTTATGTGATTGTCTCCTGTTTCTTATGCATATCTTTAATTCCACAATTATTATTATTAAATGCATATTGTAATGAATTATGAGACTAACAACTCATGCACCAAGTTTATATTCAATTTGGATTCAAGCCTTTATAGGCACTTCAATTTTCACCTTTTATGCAATCAAGTTCAATTAAAACGATCTTATAATTGATCGTTTCATTAAGTGAACCTAGAACCAGATCAAGTTTGGTATCAAGGTCACCCCGGATTTAGATCAATGATACATGAACTCAGAGAGTCAAAAACCTATTCAGGAAGATTAGGTCGATCACACTCCATATGCGAATGGAGTTGCTGACCAATATCAACGGATCCTGATGGGATTGTTGAATCAACAATCTTGATGACAATGAGTGGCATGGATGCTCCATATGATTCAACATCCCCAGGACAAAGTACCACCCAAGGACTGATAGACCCAAGGGATCCACTAGAAAAAGATGAAATCATGTTGATATGATAAATGTTCGCAGTAGGAGTTGGTGGGGGGAAATGGAATGTTCCAATAAGTGAAGAGTCTTTGAACATCCCCGCACCAAGATTCATGTAATATTGTTGGGTATCACTGAAAAAGGGTACATTAGACCCTGCATTGGATCCAAGGGGGTACAAAACATAAGTTGATCAATCATCACTATTTTCCCTTGATGAGGGAATCGTAAGACCCTAAAGACAGATGCGACAACTGGAGTAATCTCGTAGAACCAAGTGAGCCTGAGTAAAAAACTGTACTCAAGAGGTGCATCGATGACCCCCAAAACAACAAAGACAGTCTTACCACCTAATTCAATGGGTAAGGAGGTGATAATTTCATGGGGCTGGAACATATGTCCATCGAATTATTTCAATAATGTTCTAGACGTATCGAGCTTTGGAGAGTTGAGGGCCTTCCAACATGACATAGAAATAATGCAAGTTGAGGCTCCTTCATCAATCACATCGTGGAAGATATTTTTCCCCGTCGTTCTCACTTTGATATGGAAAGCAATTTGAGGGGAGAACCCATGATTAACTTGATTAGAATCAAAGATTATCAAAATTGACTCTGAGGGATTGTTGGCACAGGGGCAGACCCAGGGTTCAACGCTACAACAACACACCAACAAAACCCTAACTACCGACCCTTTCAACAACACCTGCGAAGCAGATGAAGTCTCACCCAAGGTAGAAGCAAGGGTGGTTGTAGACTCAAGTGTCTGCAACCTTAGCTAGGACACAGATATGTGATTTTAATACTTAAAAGAGCACTTAGAACCAACAGTTCATCAATATTTAACCACTATTCTACTGCGCAGATAGAACAGAGCATTGCATTGTTCACTCATATCTGATGTATATAAACACTTAGCAAAGGAATTAGATCAGATCTAATAGATTCAAGCACTAGGCAAGTTTGCAGATGTTATATCTAGCATCCAGATTCATCATAAGCACAAAGCATAGACAAATCTATCTATCTATATCAAGGCACTTTAGCACATAACACATAAACATATCAGAATATCGCACAGAGAAGAATAACACAGTATTTACGTGGTTCACCCCCTCCTTGGGGCTACATCCACCAACTCTTCTTCTTTATTGCCTTCATTCAATCAATTACAAGCACAGATCCCCCAAAATCCTACTTCGCAGAGGACAGGAGATCTGCACACCTCGCTTGATCCTCCTTCCTTGCATTACATCACAAAGCCTTCCACAATCTGTTACAACCACTTGCACTTAGTTCTGCAAGTCTCTCACAATACACACAAAGCATCTACAAACCATAATTGCACTTAGCAACTTACAACTGATTAGCACTAAGCCATCGACTATTCTTACATTGCCTAGATCTCTATTTATACATTACAAAATGGGCCTAAACATGGTAAACCCATGGTCCGACATTCCATTCCCTTTACATATTCCTAAATCCCAAAAAGGACACAAAAAATGGGCCGAGATCCCATGATATCCACTTCATCTTGCGCTCCTCCTTCGACAGGCTGTTGAATTCCCAAAATAGGTCAAACTTGACCAAGGATCTCCCAAAACTTGATCAAGGGCCAACAAGCCCCCAACAGTCACCTGTGACTTGTCCCGAGTCACTTTGGTCTGACCATAAATTCCTTTCTATCCGTTCGGAGTGTCGATCGAATGGTTATAACGTCCCCAATGGCTATATTGCTTCGCGATGGTGAAGTGCCATGTGTCATTGTTCTAATATCCCGACGAAGCTCCAATTTTGCAAATTTTCCTTCTATTAGGTTTCCTCTGGAACCTTCTATAACCTTTCGATCTTAGCTTTCTTCTTACTTAATTTTCTAGCTTTATTTCCAGTGAGCTTCGTCTCAGTAGTCCTTTTCCCATTCTAATTCTTATCTTCTTTTGACATAGTGACTTTGCGCGGTTGAGATTCTTCCTTGGGGTTCAAGGGTAATACTTTTTCTGTAGCTGGACTAGGTGCTTCAGTCTTCCGTGGTTCTTCCAGTGTTTTTACAACTTCGACTTCCAAGTCCTTGGTGTTAAATAGCTTCGATCTGGACTCCTGCTCTTCAGTCAACTGTGTGATTATCCTAGTTATGAAATCCATTAGGTCTTGCTTTTTCTGTTTTAGAGCTTCCTCTTCTTCTTTCCTTCGGATCTGGTCTTTCTCAGTCCAAGTCTTGCCTAACAAAACTGGAAACAGAGCATTATCCTCAATAAATCTAATAAATTTTAAATTCTTCCTCTGTCACAGTTCCATTGACATACATAGGTATCTGAGCGATCTTCCCACATAGGGTTATCAATTTTCCTTTGAATAATCCTATTCCTCCTAATGAAGGAATCATAGTAGGCTTTCCTAGGGTTTCCCAAGTTCTTTATTTCATAATATTCACCTATTTTTCCTCATCCAAAGTACAGTTGATGTCGAAGTCTCCTATTCTTACTTCGATTTTCTCTTTTTCTTTGAAGATTTCTAATAAATTGATGTTTCTATGATCATCCAGGGTTTCTTTCATATTTAGCAATACTTTCTTTGATTCTTTCTAGGGTTATGTAGCTTCTTGACCTTCCTCATGGTGCTCTTATCTCACATTCATCTTGTCAAGCTTAGCAATCATTCTAGGGAAATCCAATACTTCATGGTCCATTGCTTTGCAACAAAGAAAACTAGGTCTTCTCCCAGGGCATTCCTTAGCAAGATGTCTTGGTTTTCTACAACTGTAACAGAGAGTTAATCCTCTCTTTCTTTTAAATGATCCCCAACATTTCTCATACTACATGCTAGGATCATAGTATCTAGCCTGCAAAAAATTCTTTCTAGGATCCTGCATCCATTTGTTAGTCCAAACATTCTTTCTATGCATAGGTATAACATATCTTTCACTATCCTTATCAGATCTATGCAAATCAAACCTTCTTTCATCTATTAATGCCCTAGTTTTTAAGCTAGGATAGAATCTATCAAACATACCTAGATCCATATTTTTGAAACAAAAATCTCCACTTATCTTGCTTTTTCATAGCACAAAACTTTTAGATCTAGAACTTTTCACTGTTCTTACCTTTATCAGAGCACAGAGTTTGCATATATTACCTCTTTTCTTCGAATCAGTTTCCTTCCCTTAGCACAGAGCTTCACAAATCAAGTAGAGTACTGCACAATGAAGAAACAAGTCTACACACAGAGGTTCCATGATTTAAGATCAAATCTTTGCACAAAGCTTCTTCTTCATCAGTTCCTAGCAATCACAGTTTCAGGTCCCGGCAATAGAACCATTTGTTGGCACAGGGGCAGACCCAGGGTTCAACACTACAATAGCACACCAAAAAAACCCTAACTACCGGCCCTTTCGGAAACATCTACGAAGCAGATGAAGTCTCACTCGAGGTAGAGGCAGGGGTGGTTGTAGGAATCAAGTGTCTGCAACCTTAGCTAGGACACAGATCTATGATTATAATACTTAACAAAGCACTTAGCACCAACACTTCATCAATATTTAACCATTATTCTACTGCGCAGACATAACAGAGAATCACATCATTCACTCAAATCTGATGTATATAAACACTTAGCAAAAGAATTAGATCAGATCTAACATATTCAAGAACTAGGCCAGTTCGCAGATGTTAGATCTAGCATCCAAATTCATCATAAGCACAAAGCATAGATAGATCTATCTATCTATATCAAGGCACTTTAGCACATAACACATAAACATATCAAAATATCACACAGATCAGAATAACACAGTATTTACGTGGTTCACCCCCTCCCTGGGGCTACGTCCACCAACTCTTCTTCTTTATTTCCTTCAGTCAATCAGTTACAAGCACAAAGCCCCAAAAATCCTACTTTGCAGAGGACAGGAGATTTGCGCACCTCGCTTGATCCTCCTTCCCTGCATTATAACAAAAAGCCTTCCACAATCTGTTACAACCACTTGCACTTAGTTCTGCAAGTCTCACACAATACGCACAAAGCATATACAAACCACAATTTCACTTAGCAACTTACAACTGATTAGCACTAAGCCATCAACTATTCTTACATTGCCTAGATCTCTATTTATACATTACAAAATGGGCCTAAACATGGGTAAACCCATGGGCCGACATCCCATTCCATTTACATATTCCCAAATCCCAAAAAGGACCCAAAAAATGGGCCGAGATCCCGTGATCTCCGCTTTGTCTTGCACTCCTCCTTCGAAAGGCTGTCAAAGTCCCAAAATAGGTCAAACTTGACCAAGGATCTCCCAAAACTTGGTCAAGGGCCAACAGGGATCAACCCCTTCTATAGCAGATAACAAATATTTTTGTTGCGTCGGACAACTTTGGAGGAATTTGAGTTCAGACATGGCACAAGGTGCTTGGGCCAAGTCTTCCACAATATTTTAGTTGTGGCCAACCCATGTATTTGGGTTATGTGTTGTTCATTGAAGAAAACCTTTCGGGGAGTGAAGTGGTGTGTCAAAGGATGACTTCTCAATATGAAGGGGGCCACTAGGATGGGAAGAGGATGTTGGCTCATGCATAGCACGAGTGGGATCAGAGTTGTTGTAGTTCTTTGCTCGAGTCTGGAAATTGACTGTATGGTCACACATGAAAATTGAAGCATTCGAGGATGACCCCTCATGCTAAGGTGTACTTATCATTGCTCCTTGTAGAGGGGCATGATTTGTTGCAACCATGTGTTGAGGTTGAGGGGGAAAATAATGATTTAGGACTGGAGGCTACTCGGGCCCCCTTTGTTGAGACAACAATCAATGGACCTCATCCTTCTGAGGAAACTGATGAGTAGGGTGGTCCTCCCCACAAATTGTGTAGGGGAACTGGCTCTTCTTCTTCTCTTTCATGACCCCTCCTTGATTGTCTTGGGTAGGAGTAGTCCCTTGCTCAATATTAGAGTTCTTATTTTTGTTCCTCTTATTTTTCCCTCCAGGTTGTGAAGGATTATTCGGTGGCATGGATTTCACCGATTTCACCTCGGATGTCTGTGTGGGGACCATTATAGTTTGAGCATTAGAACTAGTAGTTGATAGGTGTGATGAAATAGACATGTGACCCATATGGTCAACTAATTGTCCCACAATGGAATGGGATACAAAACCCACCATGCCATCAATGTGTGTCCCAAGCTTGGATTTTTGGGATTTGTCAATGACCTAGGAGCATGCGGGATAATTTCATAATGAGTTCCTGACTGAGAGTAGATCAATTATAAGTGTCATGAACGCATAATGTATTTCTCTTCGGTAGTTGCCCCAACCTTATCCAGATCCTTGGAAATGGTTGGTAAGAGGGACTTAGTGAACCAATTCATTAGGAGTTTGTATGGAATATAGGTCTTGATCATCCTACACCATCAATGCCACTCATGTATATGATAAAAAATGTGAGTGGAAGTGTGTTAATGAAGGGATGTCAAGAGCTCTGTTCTTATCTCGTATCATATGGGAAATTGGTAACGCGTTAGAAACACCATTGGCAAGTCGTTAAAAGTATTAGAAGAGGCACCTTCTAATTCAATGTACCATTTTGTGGCACTTTCGACCAAGGATCTTTGGAAAAGAAGCAGCCTCACACTATCATCCATCGATGAATTGGATGAGCACTACAAATGATATGTCATGATGTGTTTGGAGGGGTCTTCCCTTGACTTTCTATCAAATTTGGGCATGTCTAATGGTATCTTAGCATGCATGAACGTCCATGATGGGTTATGGGAAATAGGGTCATTTTTCAAATGCGAAAAAGCAAGCAAGTCTAACGTGCAAGGAAAACAATGACATATGAGTAAATGAATACTAGGATGAAGATAAAGTTCTTGACATCCCAAATGAACCTTGTGGTCCCCCTAGATTTGTATTGTTGGAGGCCTGAGGTGTCCCCAAAGAGTGAGTTCCCCTAAGGATGGTGGCACTTCTAGGAGAATGGCCTCTCCTAGGACTAGATGTGTCACCGAGGGGATTTCCCCCAAGGTTAGGTGTAGACCCTAAATGAAATGTGTTCCCAAAAATAGTCTTAGGGAAGAACTCCCAGGACCGAAGGTATGAAGAAAGGGAAATCCTCCCTATTCTGGTAATTTTCCCCCAAGGTACATGCCCCCAGGGAAAGTTGTGCTAACCCATGGGAAATTAAACCCTCCTAACATATTGTTGCCCCTAGCCTGACTAGGGACAACCCCAAAACCACTAAGAATGTTCCATACAAAAGGTGAACCAACACTTGAAAATGTTGGGCCACTCATAGGATTGGTGAAGGTGGAAGGAACTCCACTCCCTATGATGAAACCAAGGCTCGAACCCCCACTAGAAGAAGATCCATATGTGGGAATTATAATGGAGGGGATGGGCATAGGAATTCTAGGTAGACTAATGGATGGAAAAGAAGACACGACTGGTGTCCCCTAGATAGAGGGACCCATAGAAAAAGGCATAGTTGGTGTAGGTCAAATGGTGCACAGGAATGGTAATGTAGACATCACGAGGATTCCCCCATTCCCACTCGCGGATGGGCTTGATGGCTCAACCATAATGGACAAAACACTTGGGCTTGCCATGGTGTATGGATTGCTAAACATAGGAAAAGGTTCACTAAAAAGTTCCCTTACCTGGACAAGTATGGCTATGTCTAGTTTAGTCAAAGGATGGTTCAAGTTGGGTGGAGGAATCTTTTCGATCACTTCCACTTCAACCAGAGGAGTATCCTTAAACCAAAGATGGGAATATTTGAATTCATAGTCACATATCTCACGTTGCTTGAGAGGTGGTTGTACCTCCATGATTGGCTCTAGTCCTCGTAATTGATGGGATCGATGCGGTGATTCAACCACGGTGAAAAAACATGTGAAAATCAAAACACAATTCAACCTAAGGCCAATGTATACATGGAACCAAAGAGCACACCCTTAAAAAATCTAGGACAACAACAAGCAAACCAATGGCTTAGGGGACCTTCTGAAAACCAACCCTCTGGGGGAGATGAAGTCCCCACAATATTAGCTAGCAAAATTATGAGGAGAAGTTATAATGAACAACATGAAACATCCCTGACCAATGCAAGTACCCTTTATTAAGGTGGGCACCCTCCGAGGGAACTGATACCGTGAACGAACGCCTGCCCTAGGTACTACAAAAAAGTCCCACCTGCAGCCACCTCTATAGGCTACCTGGTAAAGGTCACTAAGGTCACCACCTCATAATCAATGATCGGGTGAATAGTTGTAGGTCTGACCACATGTAAGGGCATAATAACTAATCCTGAAGCTCCGAAGGTATTACCTCAAACAGAGGCCTGGCACCAATGAAACCCTTGTATACATAGTAGTCGAAGTGATACCACAAACACCAAAACAAGAAGAACGGGGTAATCTCCCTACTTGCCCCGATGCGACCTTATTCTTGACTCCTGTGTTAGAGGAGCTTCCTGACATAATGGTTGTAAGAATGAGTTTTACACTCTTTAATGACTCTAGGTTTCATTTGGGTGGCCTTGGAGAGTTGACTCTCCAATCCTATTCCAAGGCCCTAAACCTATCTAGTGTTGGTTTGCTAACAAAGAAAAGAGTTTAATAATTTTTCATTTACAAATTCTTTTCTTATGGCTATTGTTATGTCAAAGGGAGAATGAATGAAACTTTTATGGTGTTTACTCTTGACCCAACCAAAGCAATGCAAAAAATGATAATGTGCTTGTTCAATTTGATGAATTTTAACTATGGGAGGGAGAAGATATCCTTTTCTTTCTAAACTTCATAATGCGATCTTTCAAACACCAAGAAACCATGCAAGAAAAATTAGATCCAATATTTGACAAGATCTCACACTTCAACAATGCACTTTGTTTTTAATGCTTCAAAAGATTGTAAGCATGCAAATATTTTTTGTTTATTTTTCCAAATATGATGTAAAGGGTTTCTTAATCTAATCAAGAACACAATATGCAAATAGAAAACCAACAAATCAACAAGAAAGGGCTATGGGAAATTGGTGGTGATGCTGAAAAACCCACTCCAATGTATCCATAAGAATCTCACCCAAAACTTACTTATGAAATTGTACATAGTAATCAAGACCAATCACAAGAAGACAAATGAACCAAATGCAATCAATATAGGACACTACCAGATCTGATCAAATATTTTGGGTGCACTTCCCAAATACAATGGATCACCAGCCAACAAACTAGTGTAAACAAACAATCCAAGCAAGTCACACAAATACACTTCAAATTGAAATTGAAGATACAAGGGTGTGACAAAAGAACTCAATCAGAAATGGGATCCAATAAAAAAGATCAATCACAGATCCCATAGACCATACAAATCATATTTTATCAGAGAGATATTGTAATTCTGCATTTTTCCCAATTTATAGGGGGTGTTGTGGGTTAGATGACCTGAAACACATGACATGTCACTTGTCAATAGTAATGCAACAACTGAAATCCTACAATTTTTTTAAAAAAGAGAGATCTGAACCAGATCCATTCATATCTGAGGGATCCAACCTCTGAGGGAGTATCAGGGAAGAAAACAACCAAATCAAAACAAAGAATAAAAGGTAATGGATTCTGAACTAGAGAAGAATCAAAGATCCTTCCCCAGTGGAGTCACCATTTCAGTTATGGAGAAAATCTCATGGTTGGATAGTAATATCTCCCTAGGATCTTCCTACTAATCCTAGATAGAAAAAGGGATAGAATTCTATGGATTTTCTTTAGACTCAAGCAATTGGATTCATAATTAAACTAAGAAATGATAGAATGACATACCTTTTCTTGAAGGTTGTTCTTTGTATGTCTTAGCTGCTACAGTCCTAAAGTTCCTACTCCAACTTCTGCAACTTGCTTCCTACACACAAAAGACAAGCAGTGCCTTCCTACTTCTCTTATTAGTGTTACAATCCTAGATCTAGATTGGATCTAACCTAATCTATAATAAAACCAATCAAATATGAACATTTATGCATGAAAACAAACATTTATAGGGGAAAATCAATGATCTATTAATATGAATAATGGAAATACATCGAAACAATTACCTCTTGGTGTAGATGCATTCCCATTTTTCCCTTTCTCCTTTGTCCTCCTCATCTCTTCAACCAAGCTAGGCAACCTAACTGTAACTAATGTAGATGGAGAAGCACCTTTGAATTTTAGTAGTATGTATATGTAAATGATTCTTCCTCCTCTTTGTCAAGATTTTCCTTCTTTATATAGATCCTTGGAAGAGGCTTGGGAGAGCTTCTAGATATTCTAGAGACCAATGGAGACGTGAATAGTGTGAGTTCCAAGGCTCATGCTATGAAGAAACAACTCATCCCTTGCTTTCTTCTTCGAAACCCTATGAATCTAGAAGGTTACAGAGGGTGTCATGGGTTTCACTATAGATGACCTGCTACACGTCTCCCTATGGCTCTATAGGATGGAAATTAAGGCTATGGAAATATCTCCTCAAGATTATCAAAATTTCAGAGTCATAAACTTCACAAAAAAAAAATTACAATGAAAATGACAAGATGACTATTTTAAAACTGATTTTAGGATTAGTCACAAGCCTCATCTTACATGGACTATATATCCTAAAGTGTAGCAAACCATAATATGAAATTTGGAAAACATGTACTGGGATATGTTTCCTCATCTCCACAAAACATCAATATCTGAAACCTCCTAGAAGTTTTTTTTATAGAGAAAATAACAAGATGACTTCGAGTCAAAAACCCTATTTTCCATAGGCCATGTCTCTAAAAGTATAATGACCGAGAATTTAAATTTTTTACTAGATATACCTGGATATATTTACTAAGTAACCTCTAAATTTTGATGTCTGAAACATCCTAGAAAAAAACAAGTTATAGCAAAAATGCCAAGATGACTTGCTTGAGGCAACAAAACCCTAGGATCGATACTCTGAAACCAAATGTTATGATCCACTGCATTAAAATTGATAAAAATGTCAATGAATACAATCCTCTTCAGGGGGGAAAGCTCCTTTTACAATATATCCAATTCAAAATACAATATGAGATGAGATAAGATGATCCTAAGACTAGATCTCCTTGGTGTGTGTATATATATATATATATATATATATAGGAGATAAAGGGTACAATTATAATGAAAGTGTGCAATGAAGGTTTCTAGCTGACATAGAAATATAACACTAGAAATGTAATAATTCAATATCTAGGGCTTAATAATAGGTTTTATACATAACATGGGGATTTTTCTAGGGCTTAACAATGTTACCCATTCTATGTGACACCACACCTAATAACATGTATTGTATAATGGTCGTTGGTATTAGGTTAAAAAATGTTATAAATTTTTTGGGATTAAAAAGGTGTTGATGTCAAAACGCGCTCTGCAACCTAGGTTTAGGGTTTAGGCCGCACTGTCAATATTTTTTCCCCACTGGGGCTCATGAATATAAAGGAGCGAGGGTCGAACGACACCTCTTATAGCCAGGCCATAGCGAATCGAAGCCTGGGAGAAGGATTAAAATGACCCACCTTCGAGCCTCCTCTAGATCAACACTCAAAGCTCCTGACGGAAGGAACCTTCAAGGATCGGGAGATGGATATTGATCCAGAAAACGTGGCTACACCTGCTACAATGTCAATACCATGGCTTCTAGGCAAATGCATCCCACAAGCACCACAGGCCCCGAAATACATCATCATCTCACCACGCATAGAAGAACAAAAGCAATATATGAGAGACTATGCCCTAGTAGGAAAATCCCTAGGGCTTTGGCCTTTAGAATGAGACTTGATCAAATGGATACAACACTGGTGGAAGCCAAAAGGACACTATGAACTGCAACTAGGATCCAAGGGCTTCTTCACAATCATTTTTCATAACCTCGAGGACAGTAACTGCATTTTTGATGGAGGGCCTTACTTTTACAACTCAGCAGGACTCTTCCTAAGATTCTGGACCGAGAATTTCAGCCTTGAAAAGGAAGATTTTGCACATGCACCAGTATGGATTAGACTATACTCCCTTCCCTAGGAATTCTGGCTGGAAGAGGTTCTGGCCGGTATAGGTAATACCATCGAAATATATGTTAAGTCTTCAGAGGCCACTAAGCAGAGGCGGTACACTTCCTATGCGCGCATCTGCATATACCTGAACATAGCCAAGATGCTCCCGGGATCCGTAATCCTAGAATACCATGACGAGGATTGGGCCCAAACCATCGACTATGAACACATCCTGTTCAGATGCAAGAAATGTCACGAGCACAGACATCTCTTCAGAGAATGCCCCCTCAATGCTGCTCACAAAGAGGGGAACCCAGAGGTCGGCAAAGATAAGGTAGGCTTCACTCAACCAACAGGAAAGAGAAGACAAGGAGGACGAAAGAAGCCAACCCAAGTAAGTATAGATCCATCCACTAGTAATAAATATGCAATACTACAGAATCAACCAGAGAATCCATCAGTCCCCATAAACCCCAACGATTTCCATGCGGAAAACACTCCCCAACACATGAGCCCAGGAAGAGAACGACCAATACAGGAGAAGGAACTAGATAAATCATCTCTAGACCCCGCTGTCAGCCAGCAAAACCATTTGGAGGTAGAGGATGGAGACGCCGAAATGGAGCTAGAAGGGCAAGAATTAGCTGGGGTGGACCTGGAGCACCTCAAACGCACCTATAGACACCAAAAAATGTACACCATACCTCAGGATCAATTACGGAAGGTGCACAAGATCTTCCTTAACTCCTCAGCTGGATCCACAACTCGATCCAGCAAGGGTCTGGGCATACATGGTAATTAGTCAAAGAGCCAAAGAAAAACTCAGAAAGACGAAAAGAAGAGAGGAAGGAAGTCAACCAACAAGCTCATACAAGAAATAGGTCACTTCATGGTGAACTCCGGTCAAATCCACCTTATCTCAGACATCTTTCCCCCTCTTTCCACCCCCTCATCCTCATGAATATTATCTCCTAGAATATAAGAGGCCTCAATGGATGTAGCAAGCAAAAATTGCTACAGGATCTGATCTTTGCAGAAAAACTCGATATAATGTTACTTCAGGAAACAAAATGCTCCACTGAAGACATTGACAGGCTACTCCCCTACTACTGGAAGCAAGGGGAAGCATTTTCTACCACAGCCACAGGTACAGCTGGAGGATTAGCTATCCTCTGGAACACCAACACAACAATCATGGAAAACTTTATCACTACCAAATGGTCCATCACTACAGACTATAGGCTCATTGGCTCTAACAAACCCGGACACCTTACCAATGTCTATGGGCCGGCTAGCCCCAGGGATAAGCAAGCCTTTCTCAGAAACCTGGAGTACCTCTCCACCTTAACTGGGAACAATAGATGGATTATTGGTGGAGACTACAATCTCATACGCAACCTAGATGAAAAAAAAGGGGGATCAAGATGCCTGGATCAGGATTCCAGTGACTTCAACAGCCTCATTGATAACATCAACTGCATAGACCTAGAAACCATCAATGGCGTCCACACCTGGACAAACAGTAGAACCAAAATACATCAAATCGCCTGCAGGCTAGATTGTTTTCTCATATCTAATTCCCTCATGCTGGAAGGGACAGCTCTGGAAGCAAGCATTCTGGATTTCCATGGCTCGAATCACTGGCCCATTCAACTATGGCTGGAGGTGCCAGCCACTCCAGGGAAAAAACCCTTCAGGTTTGAACAGTTTTGGCTCAACCACCCAGATTTCCAGGCAAAGATCCAGGATTGGTGGAGGGAGGCAGAGGTCCCCCGTGGCTCCAAGATGTACAGATTTCAGCAAAGGCTAAAGAACCTCAAGCAAAGACTTAGACTTTGGAATAAGCAAACCTTCGGCAATATCTTCGACTCCTAAAAGTAGTTGTCAGAACAAATGTTCATGATTCAAAACCATATACGGCTTCAAGGGCTAACAGACAAGCTTAAAACCCAAGAAGCAAAATTAAATCCACAGCTGGAGGCCAGAAAAGGCCAAGAAGAGATTCTGTGGAAACAAAAATATCGCATCCAGTGGCTCAAGGAGGGGGACTGAAACACCAATTGCTTTCACAGAACCACCATTCACCACCGACATACCAATATAATTTCGTAGTTAACCTCCACCAACGGCGAGCCTATCCATGCCCATGAAGATCTGGAGAAGACACTGATAGACTATTACAAAGATCTCCTCACGGAACCCCTCCCAAATAGATTTGAGGCCATAGCCAAGGTCACGCAGCATGTGCCCTCCCTAGTTACTCCGAAGCAAAACTCAGCCCTACACCGGCCCATCACTATTGAGGAGGTGGATCAGGGACTTCAGGACACCCCCAAGTGCAAGGCTCTAGGCCCAGATGGCTTCACCAACGATTTTTTTCACCATTGTTGGCCGATGATCAAAGTAGAGGTGTGGGAAATCATTGAAGACTCTCGATCTTCAGGACAAGTCCTCCAGGCTTTCAATGTGACTTTCCTCACCCTCATCCCGAAAGAGGGGTATTCCTACCATCCTAAGCAGTTCAAGCCCATCACACTTTGCAACGTCATCTATAAACTCCTAACCAAAGTGATTGCCCGAAGACTCAAGCCCATCTTACCAACGATCATCTCTCTGGAGCAATTGGGCTATGTTGAAGGCAAACAAATCCTGGATAGCATCATCCTAGCCCATGAAGTGATTCACTCCTTGCAGAAGAACAGAATGCCAGGTATGCTACTTAAACTAGACCTCTCTAAAGCCTTTGATAAGTTAAGTTGGGATTATATGTGGGAAATGCTCCTTGCCTTTGGCTTCGACAAGCTCTGTGTGGATTGGATTCTAAATCTAACCTCCTCAGCTTTTTTTTCCATCCTTATCAATGGAGTTCCCTCCCATCATTTCTCCCCATCCAGAGGAATCAAACAAGGAGACCCTCTTTCCCCTTTCCTCTTCATCATCATGGTCGAGGGTCTCAGTCACTCCATTCACGCAACCATAGCAAGAAACCTGCTAACAGGTCTACCTCTGCATGGTATCTCCCCCCCGATCCCACATAGCCAATTTGTGGATGACACTCTAATGATGGGTACCCCTACAGCACACGATGCTCACTCCCTCCTCTCGATCCTTCAAACCTTCTTTGAAGCCTCAGGACTGGATTGTAACAAAGACAAATCTCATATCTTCTTCTTCAATATGCCTGCTCCGATTCAACTCCATATCTCTAATATCTTGGGCTTCAACTAAAGCTCCCTTCTATCCAAATACCTTGGCATCCCCCTAATTGATAATGCCCTCAGAAACACCTCTTGGGAACATCTCCTCTCCTCCTTTTCCAAGAGGTTGTCTTCCTGGACCTACAGAGCACTAAACCTCCCTAGTCACCTCATTCTCCTTCAATCCATTCTTCAAGCCCTCCCCATCTATACCTTCTCGGTGCTTGTTGCCCCAAAGTTTGTCCTCACAACCATAAAAATCTTACAGAGGAACTTCCTCTGGCAAGGCCTCAACACAGGGAATAAAATAGCGCTGATCAGCTGGGACAAACTCTGCCAACCCAAAGCATAGGGAGGCCTTGGGCTAAGGGACCCCTCCATCATGAATAAATTCCTTAGTGCCAAGATCTGGTGGCATTGGTTAAAAAATCCCAAGGATCTCTGGGCTAGGATTTGGAGAAGTAAATATGCACCCGATATGGCGGAGAAGAACTTAATAAGATGGAATGGGGAAAACCCAGGTTCCTTAATCTGGGCAGCAACTAAGCAAAATAGACATCTGGTAACAAATCATGCTTTTTGGGAAATCCAAAATGGGAAAACAACCCTCTTCTGGAAATATTCCTGGTAGCAATGGCCAACTCTAGACCATGAGGATTGGGATGAGAATATCAACATCCAAGCTACACATGCGGGCCTGACAAAAGTCGTTGATTACTGGCAAGACAATCCAACAGAGGACACCTGGCGATGCTGGCACTTAAATAGGGAGCGCTTGAACCTAGAGGCGCACGTGGACCTAAGACCCTGGCAGGAATAAATGACCAAAAGAAAAATCCCCAAAGTTATAGGAGAGGATATCCTATTATGGGCATACTCGCCACGGGGCACTTTCATCATACGAGAGGCCTATGTCATCAAAACTCACTCAGACCCTCTACCCATAGGGAAGGTTTGGAGAAAAATCTGGGGCCTTAAACATTGGCCTAAAATTACTCTCTTCCTCTGGCTCGTCACCCATTAGAGCATTCTCACCTGGGATAACCTCTCAAAAAGAGGATTTGTTGGCCCATCTATCTGCATGCTCTGTGGAGAAGAAGCTGAGACGATGAATCATCTCCTAAACACTTGCCCCTACACTACTCAAATCTGGGATCAAAGTGCGCTAATTATGCGTACCTTGGATCGCAAGAGAGACAACATCATTGACACAATCACGGAATGGAGAGACCAAGTGTTTCAATCTCCCCTTCTAAATCATATTTGGCAACTTCTTCCAGGCCTCATTCTCTGGCAGGTGTAGAAGGAAAGAAATAGAAGGCTCTTTAGGAATGACCACCTCCCGTGGCACCACTGTTGGAACCAATGTCGCCTCAACATTTTGGAAACTATCAACCTTCAACATTGGACTGAAAAAGATCTGATAAGCACTCCCACAGAACTTATGATCCTCCAGTACTGGAAGTCCCCCCCAATTCTTGACTCACCTCCTCCCATATCTTCTCCTCCCCCTCAAAGCATCCCCTTCTCTTAGACCCCCCCCGGGCGGCTTCATCAAGCTCAATTTTGATGGGGCCTCCAAAGGAAGCCCAGGAGTAGAGGGATATGGAGTGGTCTTCCGCAACCACCTTGGACACATCCTTCTCATTAACATAGGATCCCTTGGTCACACTACGAACAATGCAGCGGAACTTTGGGGGCTCACCAGAGGACTGTAATTAGCCATTGAGAATAGCTTCACCAAGCTGATTGTAGAAGGCAATTCCCAAATCATTATCAATCTCTTCAGCAGAATCTTAAATGGAGCAGACCTAAAAAGAATCTCACCCAGCTAGAGACTCTCACATGGGCTAAATAGTATAGCGGATATTTTGCAACCTAATCAGGCCTTTATACCTGCACACATCAGGCGAAAGGTGAACCAAGTTGTGGATGAACTGGCTAACCTGGGGACTGATTGGAATGGACCAGATCTCCTATGCAAAACGTCCCTCAACCCTGCACACCCTATTCTCCAGCAATGCATTCGTAAGGTTGCGGCAGTGGACAAACCCTCGGATGGGGTGTTAGTGCGGGCCACATGGCGGGATGAGGACGAGAGGACAGGCCAGCACGGGAGGGGACCATGTGTCGGGCTCGTGCCAAGACCCACCGCCTAATCCATGCAATTATTTGCTTTTACGACGTCTTTTGCACCATTAATGCTAGTGCGCCCGACTCCCATTGGTGTCTCCTCCATGGCTTCTCTATTTACAGGCGACTTTAACCCCCACATGCGACCCAACCCTCTTATCCCTCAGCCGCCCAGACCTAGCTTACTCTGGCTTCCATCCTTCATGGTGCTCACCACCTTCAGACTTCTCCAGGCTCTCCACGTCCATTCGGAACATTCTCTTCAGTTTTTCCTTCTCTGCGAGCTCAGAATGCCACGACAAAGAGGGAGGCCAAGGAGAGGATCTCCATGGCATCCTCCTTAGCCTTGTGTATCTATTTCTCCCCCTGGCTTGCCCTCTACTCACTCCTCACAGCCCGATCTGGAACCTCTCGCCTCCTCCACCCCACCTGCCTCCCAGTTTGAATGTCTGGTCATCACCGATAGCTCATCGGGATCTCTCTCACGATTTCCTGTAGTTCCTCCGAATTCCCTAGCTAGCGGGCCTTCTTTTGCATCGGTAGCCTGCTCCTCCCACCCACCCTTGGGGGTGCCACCCTTTCTTCGGAATGCCCAGCACAACATGCACTCTTCCACCGACTCCATTCCTGACTTGCAGCTACAGGACAGTCTGGACATCCTCTATGGGCTGGTTTTTGAGCTCCGACAAGGATTGGAGGACCTTCATTTCCGACTGCAACTTTTGGATGGGAAAACCTCGACTCTTCTTCAGATCATTTCCACCTTCCAGGGAGATTTCCACTCCACTCCAAAAGATGTGACAGCAACAGATATGCCCAATGCAGAGCCTGTCGACAGGAATGAACAGGTGCAACAGCCAGAAGGTGGCGACTTGGTGCAGGCCACGCATGGGGACACGGAGGATGAGGCAGCTATGGGCGTCCACATGCACAATCCACCCAGAGTCACTCTACCAGCTGCCAACCTGGAAGGGGGAAACTTGGATGCTGACATGCAAATGGAAGGGAAAGGGATGCCCATCGAAGAGGAAACTTGGGATGCAGCATACCAAGCCACCTGGCTAGGTTATTTGCCAAGTGTCTGACCCCTCTGGGGATCTAATCTTTTTTACTAGTTTATTTTCTTAGCTGTAGCCTAGCCAGATTAGCCCTGTTTATCTAAGACTATTAGATTGTAAACTGTTAGACTTAGCTGACTGGCTGAACTGGTTTCCCCTTTCTTGGGGCAGTTCGGTAACTATAGCACAGTTGTTTTCAAGCTTTTGTAACTTTGGTCTAGACTTTGAAGGCCCTTTATATATAAAATCTCTTACTTACACAAAAAAAAAAAAAACATGTACTGTATAATTATTTACATCAT
>SNQJ01S0090187.1:0-33027 GCA_010110895.2 Picea sitchensis | reverse complement strand
GCTCTTCAAGGATGCATCCATAAAGGTTATTTGAGGATTGACTGTGTAGACTCATACCATCTAATAATATCTAATAAGTTGAACTCAAGTGCCATTTTTACACCATCTTGTATATTGTCATTCCCATGAATGTTCCCCTAGCGATGAAGGGAAACAAGTTTCAGGAGCATCCACTAGAGATCCCAAACCTCCTTTGGAGGCTTGGCAGGAAGAGTCCTTTGGCCAAAAGGGGGGATCCCAGGGTGCTTGCAAAGCTTGCTTGTCACCTTGGTAGTAGCTTTACCTTCTTTAGGTAGCTTTGCCTTCTTTAGGGTTGGTGCTTTTTCAGCCTAAGGGGGTTTTCCCTAATCTGCCCTTGAGGTTTTTCTTGAAAGCAAATTGTCTTTCACTATTCTTAAGATATTTATTTCAAGCACATGAATAACTAAGATTTTGAATACAAATGTTTGAGAGAGAAGAGAAGATCTGTAACAATAGAGCTTCAACCACAACCACATAGTGCTTTTCCATTGGGTACCTTTATCCCTTACTATGTGACACAAATTTGAAGATGTGAGTGCAAAATATGTAGATAAACACATTGAAACCCATAAAATCACGAGGAAGCTAACATTGAATCCTTACTCATCTATATATTAATTAATAGATCTCTATGAATCCCTATGAGTGGTGGAAGTCCCATTCATTCATAACTCTAAAAGCAAAAATGTACTAACGGTTTACTACTAGTAAACTTAGCAATTCAACCACATTAAGGAGGCATGTTGTTGATGTATTTAGCATCAGACATGTACTTCCACATTGGCTTGGTGTCTAGCATTTGGAAGTCGTCCGTAATGCCTCTCAGAACCTTAGGAAATTCACTTGATAAAGTAATTATTAAAGTGAATGACCTTTTTTAATTAATGTAAGTTTAATTAAGTTAAATGCCTAAGTTAGATCTAAAGTGAAGGGGAGATCTAATCTCAACCCTTGATCACTTTAGGAGATCTAGGGTTTTGGATTTAGGGTTAACTCAACATAATAAAAAACAACCTAAGTGAGAGGATGAGACACACAAAAAGTACATTGAAGCAAAGGAGGACTCTTTGCTCATGTGCTTTTGTCACACAGAGAGAGTGAGCTCTCATTGATTGAGAAGGACATTCATCCAAGTGTTCAGGGTAGGGGCTGAGGAAAGGAGCAAAGGGGCAACAAGGGAGATAACATCAAACTAGCAAGATCGAAGGATTGATCTTGAGGTTTGTAGGGCTTGGCTATCTGCTGTTTTGTATTCCTCAGGTGGGCCATTATCCCAGGAGGGAGCCCAGATTAATAATAATAAATCTCACAAAATTGGTTTTCCCTTCAGGGTTTTTTCCAAGGGTTATTTACCTAGAAATCTCTTGTGCAATGTGTGTGGTTTCCATTTTATTTTGCGCTATATCTTTCGTTAAATAACTCAGCTGTGCTTTTATTCAATAAATCAGTTTTATTTGAAATTATTTGATGATGCTGGGTTACGAAAAATTAACATGGTATCAGAGCCGCGGTTCTGAGGGAAACCAGATTTGCATAGAGATCGTGAATTTGCAGTGAGAAATTTTTTATTCTGGGAAAATTATTTTGCAGGTCTTTAGCTGTGGGGTAATAAAAAAAAAGAGAGTACGGTATGGCCGCCACCGTACAGTAGTCGTACAACATATGGGTTGTAGACAAGTGTGGATCTGGTTGCTGTAGCTGAGATTCGGTCCACGTGAGCTTGGAAAGGATGCATTGAGGGAAGTTGTGGGAGGCAACTGGCAGTAGATGGAAGGAACAATCGTCGGGTTGAAGAGGAGCCGATGAGTTTGTTGAGGTTGGGTGTGCAGAGCTGCTGAAGAGACGTGGATCAGACCATGTGATTAGCAACATAGGATGCAAGTGCGGGCTGAGGACGATGGTGGCAGTTGAGGAGTGGTGGCTCGGGCCAGCTAGAGGAGACCATCGACAGAGGTAGTAGTTAGGTCAAGCAGGTAGAGGAGTCGCCGCTGCAACAAGCCATGTGATGGAGACGTGGGAGGCGTGGAGTCTGGCGTGGACAACGTGGAGCAGTAGAGGAATTGACGGTTGGGAGTCGTTGAAATTTGCAGACGGCCGGGCGTGGAGAAATTGTAGAAGACAACGGTAGGAGCAGTAGAGCTGCAAGGTGTAGAGGCCGCTAGAGAACTGGGTGAGTAGAAGGAAGCAACGATAGAGGTGCTGTAGCCGCTAGGAATCGCAGACTGTAGCCCAACTGGCACAACTGAAGTAGTCGCAGAGCAGGGGACTCAGGCTGCAGATTAGGCTGCAGGTGATGTGAGGATGAGCAACATGGGAGGCAGTAGAAAGAGACGACAACCGTAGGTCAATAGGGCCAGCCGTGAGCCCAGATCTCCAAGAAGAGCCACTGGGCAGCCTAAAGTCGTCGCTGAGTAGCTGGAGAAGTCATCGAGTAGTCGACAGAAAGCTTGGGCAGCCAGAGAAGTACCCGGGCAACAGAAGGCTGCGAGGAGCTTCGAATAAGGGTCTGGGCAACGAAAATTTGTGTTCAATGGCTTGATGAGCAATGACAAGCAACAAGGTGGCAGAGAACAAGGAG
This sequence comes from Picea sitchensis, assembly GCA_010110895.2. Classification (NCBI taxonomy): domain Eukaryota; kingdom Viridiplantae; phylum Streptophyta; class Pinopsida; order Pinales; family Pinaceae; genus Picea; species Picea sitchensis. The sequence goes on along the minus strand of SNQJ01S0090187.1, from coordinate 30,428 downwards.
AAGCTAGCTCCGAAGGTTGAGCAGCTCAGAGGGAGTTAGTCTTCAGGTTCAGGTGGGAAGGAGCAGCCTTCCAAGTCTGTCAAGGAGTCATGGTACAAGATGACCATGTAGGATGCTCAGGAGCAGGAGGCTTCTCAGAGCATATTCAAAGGCAACAAGTTTCCGAAGAAGGGTCCGAGCAAGATGGCAGGGATAGCTTTCTGTTCAGAGGGAGCAACCAATCAAGTGGATTGGAGAGAAGCCATGGTAGCGGATATGGTAGCGAAGATAGAGCCATCTCTGGGTGGTGGAAGTACGTTCCTTGCTAAGAGGGAGTGTTGAACCTTCAGAAATTCACTTGATAAAGTGATTATTAAAGTGAATGACCTTTTTAAATTAATGTAAGTTTAATTAATTAAATGCCTAAGTTTTTGGCATTAGTAACTTAAGTGAGTTGATTAAATCCTAGACGTTAGTCTAAAGTGAAGGGGAGATCGAATCTCAGCCCTTGATCACTTTGGGAGATCTAGGGTTTTGGATTTAGGGTTAACTCAGCATAATAAAAGGCAGCCTAAGTGAGAGGATGAGACACATAGAAAGTACATTGTAGCAAAGGAGGACACTTTGCTCATGTGCTTGTGTCACACACAAAGAGAGCGAGCTCTCATTGATTGGGTGGAGAAGGACATTCATCTAAGTGTGCAGGGCAAGGGCCGAGGAAAGGAGCAAAGGGGCAGCGAGGGAGATAGCAGCCAACTAGCAAGATCGAAGGACTGATCTTGAGGTTTGTAGGGCTTGGCTAGCTGCTGTTTTGTATTCCTCAGGTGGCCCATTATCCTAGGAAGGGGAGCCTAGATTAATAATAATAAATCTCACAGAACTAGTTTTCCCTTCGGGGTTTTTTCCGGGGGTTATTTACCCATAAATCTCTTGGGCAATGTTTGTGGTTTCCGTTTTATTTTCTGTTGTATGTTTCATTAAATAACTTAGCTGTCCTTTTATTCAATAAATCAGTTTTATTCAGAATTATTTGCTAGTGTTGGGTTACGAAAAATTAACACATGCAAACTATTGATGAACTGAAAATAGTCGGGAAATCTCATTTAAACTATCAATTTGACTTCAACAACTCACTACTTTTCATGAACATAATACATAGAAAAAACATAAATGATGCCATTAGTAGATTTGTGAGTTTTACACACAAGCATGGATAGGATTACTCATAAGAATGAGAGAGTGGATTTATACATTATTAGGTGATGCAATATCTCATTACACAGTAGGAAAAGAGGAGTACATTATATAACTATACCTAACCATTGGACGACTACATTAAATAACTTATTATTACATCACTTTATTACTAATTCTAAAGTCTAAGTTCTAATTATGACTATTATTTCTAACACCCTCCAATGATGGTCATTTTACATGATTGTTGAAATACAAAAAACAAAAGCTTTGGACAAGCAAGATGTTTGTAGCTCGCTCCAAGATAAGATTTTCAAACAACAACTGGTAGTGAACTGTATCCAACAAGGTTGATGAAGTACAAATTACATCACCATCCTTTTGTTTGACATTGACTTACGAGCTGGATGAGAGCCAATGTTCACTGAATAGTCAATCTTTCCACCATTGACATAGAACTTGGCTTGTTCACTGAACTCACCTCCTCCACATCTTGGTGGACCAACATATCAAAATTTTGTCTTTGCTTCTCTGAGGAAACACCATCTCATTTTATCATTTCACCTTCACTCTCCCTGAGGGTCTTCTTCTCATGAATCACAACAGATACTGCATATTATATTTGCTGTTTGCCTTTTCTTCTTTGCTCATTTGGACTTGTTTCAGTAGCGACATGATCCAAGGCTCCATTTTCAAGGTTTGTCTCACTTGACACCTCTTTCACCTAATCATTATGTCTGAGTTTTTAGTGAAATTACAACCATCTTTCTGCTGAACCAATCCTGCATTCTCATCTTCTATCAACCAAAATGATCCCTGTTCTTCCACACCCATAGCAACCATCTTTTTGATATTCTTGTCCACAATAAAAAACCTATTATTGTCAAAATTTTATGTCTAAGTGTGGACTATGCTTCATTATACTACTAATTGAAAGTAGATTTTTCTCCAAACAAGGAGCATAATAGACATCTTTATTTATTACCTTACACCTTTTAGCTGAAGTAGGACATTTTCTTCTCCTCTAACCTTGTATTCTTCTCTGCTGCTCAACACATCAGAATCAAGTTGTTATTCATCCTCTATAAAATCAGCACACCAATCAACATTGCTAGTAAAATGCCTAGATGCCCCTAAATCAATGTACCAGTCACCATTACCACTTTTTGAATCCTTATTTTTGACCATGAACACATAGAACTCTTTCTTCTCCTTGTGTCAAGACATATTAGCATTCTTCTTTCTAGATTGATTATTAGAAGAATGTTTTTGGTTGTGCTTGTCATCCTGCAACTGCTTCTTGCAAACTCTGCTTATATGGCTTAACTTGCCACAATAAAAGCAATTAATAACTCTTCTATATTTCCCTGACTCGAAACATTTATTTCCATTATTCTCTTCTTTTTGTTTGCTGCCCTTGCTCTTAAACGTTGCTGTAAGTGCTATCTTAGAAGTCTCATACCCATTGCTATTCCCAAACTGTTTTTTCCATTTGCCTTGCTGCAAGAGCTTAGTGCTCAACTGCTGTATTGTCAAATCTTTATTAGTGGTAAGTACTAGTGGGTTTCAATAAAATTTGCATAGGTAGGAGACAAACTTTTCAAAGTTATAACTACCATATCTTCTTCTTCCGTTTTCCTTTCAATTAATTTCAGTTAATCTCTAATATGATATATCCTTGATTTTTATCAAATGACCTTACAAGGAGTCAAACTCCATTTTAATTGAAAATAACAGATTTTTAAGGAAGAAAGCTCTACCTTTATTTGATGTTTCATGCATATCTCATAGATTCTCCCACATGATAAATGCATCATTACTGTCTTGAACTTTGAGGAGCATCTCATTCGTGACCGAGAGCTTGATTAGCATCACAATCTCTTCAATTCTTCGGACCATACTCTAGTTGTGCAATCATACACTTGTATTCAAAGATTACAAGCATCTTCAGTTTCCATGAACTAAAGCTCTATCCATTAAACTTTTGGTTTTCGTCCAACATTAAATGGGTGGCCATTTTTCAAGGTTTTGAATACACCAAATAGATTTGAATTCACAGCTACAACTCAACAATTTACAGTCCTTACCGCCTCTCTAATTCCAAAAACGGAAACACACTCTAAACTAGAGTTTTGAACTTATTGCCAATCAAGCTTAAAAAAATAAATATCTTTATTCTGTGCTCATAAAACTACTCCTGTGGACTATCACTCCAAAGTTTAAAAAATGCATATGCAAACTAGCACTACACTTTAAATCGTTTTGTTTAAATGCTCTTCAAAATTTTGTCTTATTTAGAATTAACAAAATCTTTACCAATCTTGAATGTATATATAACTTATTTAATTGCCAACTCACTTGTGTCATGCAAACACAATTCGAATCCTCTGCGTTCCATCACAGGGTCTTCTGAATAACACAATGGCTTTTTGATTGACAAATAGTTCTGACAGGCTTCAAGCTGTTGTGCAATTCGTCTTGGCTTCCATAATCTCCTTACCCATATGACTCACTACTAATCAATCAGAATGGTGGCCAAGTATAATCTCTTTATTAGCCGGCTATTCTGCAGGATTGAAATTAGGATAACTCTTCGCTTTTTAATTGATCATCTCTAGCTGGGATTGACGTCTTATTTTACAGAATTCGGCTAGCCCCACTTTTTGACTGCCTTGATGGCTCTTTATTCCTCACTGCCCACATCGGACTACACTTTATCTTACGGTGGCTTGATTCCTCTCATGAACGCAATAGCTGGGCTCTTTCTATTTGGGTGACTTTTCCACTATCATATCTCTATTTATAATCTCTTACATAGGGAGCAGATAACTCAATAAACCTCTTCATGAATAGCATTGGGCTATCTCTTTTTTTTCCATGTAACATATCTCGAGGAAAACCCTTGGGCACTTACTCTCATTTCGAGGATGGTACTTAGGGTAAACCCTAGATTCTTTAGGGCATAAGGCCAAGTCAATAATAGGGCTCAAAGCTGCTATGACAATATACTCATTATGATCTCAACATGTCACTTATAGGGATAAAACCTAGGTGGAGAGGATAACACCCCATCCCACAACGACTTGGGCTAGACCCAATTATCAATGTCAGGTTATCTCTTATCCCAATGATAGAATCTAATTTGGTGGCTCACATAAGTGGCTTCTCGTACAATGCTCCTATAGTGGCAGGTTCCTTTGGTGGTGGCTTCCTTTGAAAAACACTTTTCTATCAGACTTGTGAGCGATTGGATTGTGATTATCTCTCTTCATGTCAACTCCTTTATCTCTATTACATGTGATAGGTCAGCCCTGTGTTCTTCTGTCAATCTTCTGGCGGCTCCAACGAGGGTTCTTCACATTTGCAACCCCTCGAATGGTGTAATCCTCGATTCGTTACTCCCTTTCTATGACGCACAAGCTCTCTTCACTCTTTCATATCATCTTGATTCATGTTGGACGACTCACATGGGCAGGTATAACCCTTTACGGGTTTGTCACAACATGCTAGCATCCTTTGTGGTGGCATGAGGCATCTCTTCTCACAGATCTTCTCCTCTTCTATCACAAATATTCACACCTTTATTTTAATTCCCAGACACACCCAGTCTGATAAAATAACATTGTGCAATACACATAAAAAAATTACTTATCTCTGTAGTTGAGATTTCTTGCTTTTGTCCAAATGTGTGTATGATTGCAATCCTTTGGTGCTTTCTTTGATCACAATAGTTTGTTGGCTCCTTCACTTGCTTTGTTGGCTTGCCCTCACTGTGGCTCTAAAGACTGAGGCCATGTGAGCTTTACATAGACAAGCATGGTCATGAGTACATATAAAAATTGGAAAGAGTGGATTCATACATTATTAGGGGATGCAATGTTTCATTACATGGTAGGATAAGAGCAGTATGTTACACAACTCCCAAATACCCAACTAGTTGACTACTACATTAAATAACTCATTTTTACATTACTTTATTAAGCCTTTATTAGGCCTAGTTCCCAATCATGAAGTAAGTTTTAATTATAACCATTATTTCTAACAAGATCCCATTAAACCTTCTATCAAATAGAAGACCACAAGGAACAACAAACAAGTGTCTACTAGACAATGTTGCTAGTTTCCCTTGAGCATTTTAATGATTTTTGCAACTCAAAAATGTGGGGAAGAAAAGGAAGGAGAATAATAGAAGAAAATAGTTATATAACTAGAGAAGNATTACTTTATTAAGCCTTTATTAGGCCTAGTTCCCAATCATGAAGTAAGTTTTAATTATAACCATTATTTCTAACAAGATCCCATTAAACCTTCTATCAAATAGAAGACCACAAGGAACAACAAACAAGTGTCTACTAGACAATGTTGCTAGTTTCCCTTGAGCATTTTAATGATATTTATAACTCAAAAATGTGGGGAAGAAGAGGAAGGAGAATAATAGAAGAAAATAGTTATATAACTAGAGAAGAACAAATGTGTACATGAGAGGGGTAAGTCCTTTGTACTCGCTGTTGTGGGTGGCAAATTTCTTCTTTGCTATGTGATGCCCTCTTTGCTATCTTCGATCTACAAAAATTGATGATCCCCTTTTCCTCTCTCCCCCCTTTCCTTTTATGCATTTTCCTTTTCCTGTATGAACCCTACCAATTTTACCTTTTTGTTAGTTTTGTCCTAACTAATTTGATTCCTCTAGCCACTCTTCCCTTCATGCGTGTGTGCTCTAACTATTGTGATCCTCCCTGATTCTCATGCATCCCCCCATTGATCCAGACCGAGTTTCCATCTTTGCCTACTTCTAGTCTTTGTTGTACACCTTACTGGATTTTGTGGGAAAATATTAGATGAAGCATGCCTGGGTCGTGTTGTTGATTTGTAAGTCAAAAGGTAAGTGATCAGGAATGTTGGTTTCTTGAAGTGGTTGAGTCGGTATGTGAGAATCCCTTCTTGTAATCACCGAGAAGAGAGCTAGTTGGATGAATTTGGATTAACCTCTTACACGCTAGAGAGAATTTGCAGGGACTTACGAACCAAACTTGCATTAATCAGATGATGGATCTTCTTAGATTGGGTAAACTAACTTTATCACTGTCTTCTTGATCAGGGCCAGTCAATGTAGTGTAGTGTCATGTCATTGTTCTTCATAGCCTAAGTGTACTTGAGTTGGAAACAGAGTGGACGAGTTTTTTCGTTCTTGGAAGAGTGTTTAGTTTCTTGACTCAATCCTTTGGCCGCGTGGACCAATATGTTTCCTTTTTGAAGAGTGTGCTTGGAGATCCAATCGATATATTTTCCTTGGGTGATGTGCTTGAATATCCCTTCATCTTCCTAGTCCCATGATTCAAATTGGGTTTTTGTTCTTTGTAGGTCTTTGGGCTAGGTGTTGATATTCCATTAGCTTTTGTGATCCATGGACAATTTGGTGGGTTAGTGCCCTTTGTGGATCTCGCACTGTCAATCTAGATAGATTAGATGGTGTGCACAATCCTAAAGGGTGTCAGAACACGTGTCAATCGAAAGTGCACATTGAGGATGCATGTGGCAAGGTGGTGGGCCCTTATGACACCTCGACTCTTTCCACTTTGTTAGAACTAAATTAGCATCCATTTGACCTTATTTTATTCGCTGATTTGGGTGATACCCATGAGCTTTGATGATTCGAGCATGAGAACGTGATATGAGCTCGTGTAAGACACTGTCGATTTGCATGGATCATACGACATGCACACCTCCTTTAGTTGTCATAGGAAAAGTCAGGTTGGGGTGTGCATTTTTGCTGCGTATCCCCTTGTCCGAGGGTGGGCCCTTGTTCATTTTCCATTGATATACATTTGGTAACCTTGCATGTGTTAGTTTGCGATTGGAAAATCTAGGATTTTGATGGTTAGATTTTGTGTCTAGTGGAGTTGCACACATGTCACACTTGTATGCCAAGTCAATAGTGTGGGCCTCGGTACTTTCCTCTTTGTTGTGATCAAGTTAACCCCTATATTGTAATTTCCTTGTCGCTATGCATTGTGACTTTGGGTATATAAAAACCTAAAACATCCAATCCTGGCCTGTTCCACTACTTCTGCAAGATCATAATCCAATTTCTCACCTTGTTTATGATATCTCTTGGTGACGTTAATAGATGTATTACACCGTTCTTCACTTTTAGGCCCAAAAACTCAGGCTTGCATATATCACTACTTGAGCAAAATAGAATGGGGTATCTTTGAGCTACAACATATGCTAAAGCTAAGAAAAACTGGTTGATGCCATGCATCTTTCTTGTCTTCTATGGCTTACCCCCAAAACTATTAAGGAGATTTGATAGGGAAAGGACCTACACACCACTACTATTCTTATGAGAGGAAGTTAGACACAAATTCAATTAAATTGTAAAGGATACAATGGTATTATCATTGACTTGGCCTACAAAGATGTAATGCTTATGAGTCTCAACCTTGAAAGAGCTTTAGCATACAATGTGACAGTCTTAAATCGTATAAATCTCCACTTCTACTTAAAGTTGATGAAAGAATATCCTAAATAGTTCATTAGAATATTCTAATGAACAATGAAATTGGAAATTTAGAGAAAAAATGATATTGTTATTAAAGATGCAAAGGAAGCAATCACAATGATGTGTTAGTTTGGGAACAAGAGCTTTAGTAGGGAACCTTTGTTTGGTCTAGTGATACACCTTATATATTTTCCTTATCTAATCCTGTCAATAGATATTTGAAGATATCTCTTTCTTGGACAATTTGAGGTTAGGGCCTGTTGACCGCCTATCCAGCACAGGGGTCAACTCACGTGTCGTGAAGCATTCATCTATGTCGAAGATCATCTTGGTTCTACTTGGTGTCTGATGTTCCAGCATCAAAATTTTGTATACGAAATTTCCGCGCCTAGCGATGAGGTTGATAATGTAAATGAGTGCATGAGTCATAGTTAGGTCGGGTACCTTGGATGTAGACCATCGGGGAGTTCCTTTCATGTGAGGGTTTTCATCTCCGGAGGGGGTTAATGTGGCCTAACTAGTCGAGATTAACCTCCATTGAGTTTTTCCCGCCCAGGCTTCCTCCAAAGTGGTGGAAATACGATGGAGTTCATTGAGTAACCTTTTATGATTATTGTAAATGACCATGTCGGGCAGTGTCTGAAGTTTCGCACCCAGATTTAAAACCGAGTCTAGGTTATTTTTTAATTAATTAGGTGACCATTTTTCCTAAGGGTTGAATTTTAATTATTTAATTAATTAAATGTTACACAGAGCAATTAATGTAAAAACTTAGTCTTTAGGGTTTTGATAGGGGGTATTTGTGCTCAAAGAGATGTACTTGGCACCCCTGCGCACCCTTAGGCCAAGTTTATTTCAGTCGGACGAGTTTGAGTAATACAAGTCCTTCGAGTCAGTCAGTCTAAAGCGACAATTTTAATTGCTAAGGTGGAATCTTAAAACTCATTTGTAATTTTTGAGTTAGTGAGTTGGTAGGTTGGTGGCAATGAGCAAGAAGAACCCTAGCCTGCAAACCCTTCTAACCACTTCAAACCTTAATTTACCCATTTAATTCACTTTTCACCCTTTTTCCCCCTTGCCTAAGGGAAATTCGACCCTCACTAACCCAAAACTTAATAAAACCCACTTAAACTTTAATCTTTCCACTTTAGACTTGTTGTGGGCCCCTCATAAATGAGGTGCGCCCTTCCCTTAGCTCCACATCGACATTTGATGGACCCTCGTTCCTTTCCTTAGCACATGTGGCGCCCTCCTATTTTGCTCACGCCCTCCCTAGCTCCATCACGCACTTAACCTTTGTTTTAACCCTTGGTAAGTGGTGTGGGCCCATCATATATGAGGTGCGCCCCTTCCCTAGCCTCCACCTCACCTCCTAGTGATTTGCGCCCTTCTTCTCTCTCATCCAAGTGGCGCCCTCTCTCTAGAATGTGCGCCCTCTCTCTTCCCTTAGCCAATCAATGGGCTTCCACTTGGGCGTGGGCCCTCCTCTCTCCTGAAGGTGCACCCCCTTGGCCACTCTCTCTTCTCTCTTGTCTCCCATGCCACCTCTATCAAAACCCTAACCCTAATTGAAACCCTCTCTAGAAGCCTCCTCTCCCTTGGATTGCCAGCTTGTAAGTGACCATCAAAGGAGCCCCTCATGCCTCTTTTGGTATAAAGAGACCCCACCCCTCCTCTTTCATCATCTATCTTTTTATGTTATGCTGTGAAATCTCACCCACCTCTCATGCTCTTGCCACCAAACCACTCATTCACCTTCTCTCGAGAGTTCTCTCTCATTTTTTTTGGATTAATAGAGAAAAAGCTTTGGAGAGATATGATGGAGTTCTAGAGTTTTAGGGATTCCATCTACACATGAGGTGACTTGTATTTTCTTGTTTATGGTTTGCATGAAGTAGATCTTGAGTTCAAAGTACTTTGCTTAGGTAGGCTAGTTTAAGAGTACCACTTGCTAGTCTATGTTCACCTTGAATAACTTAGGATTCGTAATTATTTCGTTCTAGGTATTATTGGCTATCTATTTCTATGCTCACCATTCTCTTTGAGTTTTGCGGGTTATGTCAATAGGACTATTGGGATAGGATCCGGATGGAGCCTACCCTTGTTTCTTACACAAACTCTTAGCTCTTTCCTATTTTTCCATTTTTACTGTTCATACATTTTCCGGCTTTATTTCAGCAAACTAACGTTTTTAGATAGGTCAGCTTTTCAAGCATTCTTTACTAGTACATAGTTTGTATATTGCTGTGATTATCTTTCCTATTTTCTTATGCAGTTTTGCTTATCGGTTCATTCTTGAGCTGCTTAGATTGTGTGTTTGGCCTAGCCAACCCCCCAATAGCGTCTTGGCTTGTACATTTATTCATTTGTAATATGATCAATAAACCTTTTTATTTTTTTGATCAATATGATTGAGTTAGTCTACGCACGGTAGGCGAGGGCACATCCTTAGTCCAATTCAAGGACTCTCTGGTTCATCGAGTTATAGGACTCAAAGCCCCCCTTTACTGTGCAGAGATATCACAAGGATTGATCTAAATGTCACCTTGGGAGAAAAATCCCCAATATCACCTGGGCTAAAGGAAATGTAACTTGTGATATTTTGTTCTTCCATTAAGTTTTTTCTGAATATCTTTGGTAAATTGTTATTCTGCAAGTTATTTTGATCACAATCTCCATTTAATTTGATCCTCAAGCATTGCTAATACACTGTTGAATGGTTATCAGTTAATAGTCTTTTTGGTGTTCCATTGAGCTCATGTTTTGGCCCTTTGCAGCCACGTCCAGCGCCCTTTTTTTTTTTGGGGTCCTCGTCCTACCTTCTCTGGGAAAACACAGTTATAATTTTGATTTGTGCAGGTTTGATGTGGAACAACCTCTTGTGGCTCACGGCATAATCATTTTTTTGTGTGTTGAAGCACCTTTTAGCTCACGCGGTTTTTAGCATAGCTTGGGCCCTCTAAGAAACCTAGAGCCCTAGCTTAACTAATGCCCCTTTTGAGCTCGGCCTCATCCCCTAACAGTCCCCTTTCTGCCCTCGGCCATAGTTTTAAACAGTCACCTCCTAGCGCTTCACTTAGCTCTCGGCCCAAGCTCATCCTAGTAGCCCCTAACCCCTCGACCTGCCTCCTGGTCCTCGGCCTGCCCTCCTATTTTCCTCTCTGGGCCCTAGCCTAGGTTGCTTCTCGGCCTGCTCATTTGGCTCTCGGCCTAGGTGCCTCCAAAACAACCACCTCCTAGACCTTTAGCCCTCGTTACGCTCCACGCACCACCGATTACAAACAATTGGGTTAAGGGTCTAAGTCTAGCACATCTGTGGTGTATTTCTTTGTCACATTTTTGAGTACACATAACAATTATCTCCTTTAGCTTAGTTTACTTGTGATAGTTTGTAGTTGCTCAAATAGTCTAGTCTTCCTAGTTGATTAAGCTATCCTCTTTTGGAATTTCATTGCACTTATGTTGGCTGTTGGTTAAAGGGTTTATAGCTCATTTTTCCCTGAACATTTGTGGCAAGATTGCTCATGACCCTCACAATTTGTTCTAAACCCTGCCTTATCCCACATGCTCTTAGCTAAGTTTTATAAGTTTTCTTAAGCATTAAATCTTACTTACATTGCAAACTTCTGCATTCATCTTTGGGTTCACAGTTTACAACAAATTATTGCTTATCTTTCGTGTGGTGATCACCTAGATGATTTAAACTTAATCAATCGCATTGCCACTCTTTTTATCTTTGTGAGTACGGTTTGTCTTTTAACTCTTGATATCTCATATATTTGGCTCACGGCCTCACTGGTTTATAGCATGCTGTACATTGCATTTATGGTAAATTGTGTTACAAGGTTAATGGCATAATTGTTCACGATCTATACTAGTCCTCCACACATATTCACTCACGGCCATACTCAGATTTAAACACTTACACCTTGAAATGCATGCGTCTTAAGCATAGTGTCTCCTGTTTTGATCAGATGTTGCTCATGCTATGTGTCCTGAAGCACACTTTGTTCTTTGTCAAACAGTATTGCATGAGGAGTTCTTGGCCTGTTTATGTTTTTGTTATTGACAATTGGCATTTGGTGATGATGAGTAGATAGCACATAAGTGCTAGACATTTTCAGACTGCTCACATATGTTGGCACTTGTTTAAACATTTTACACCCTCGGTTTATCACTTCTGCCCTGTTTTGCAAGAGAGGTTTCATCTCTAATGGTTTAGTGCTCCATATCATTAACTCTTGGAATGTCCACGGTCCTATTGGTTTAATACACATTTATATCACACATACGGGATATAATGTTAATGATTTAAGTGGATAGTCTAACACAAAAGAAGCCCCTCATTCATTGATTACTGAAATTCTTCATGTGTTGAGTTGACTGCAAACTTATTTACATCATCTCATATGTTCATGGTTTAGACCTTCTAAGTGTTTTAAAGTCTAATATCTCATTTCAGCTGCTGATGTCTCACATGTGAATGGTTTCTGTTCTATAATTCAGTATGTCATATAGTCATTTAGGTGAAGTGCTCATCTTGATGGTCTAAAACTCCTAACTGTTTAAGCTTCATTTTTTTCTAAAATTGCTAGCATCATTACATGGTTATGATTCATGGTTCACACATAATATCTTTTAAAGTTTCCTATCATGTGATGGTCATCTATATGGTTTAAGTCATCATGCTATAACTTGACTATCCCTTTACACGTTGATGATGAGTTAATGGTATAACCTTATGCACTAATTCCTTCACAGTTGCTTTGTTGGTATGGCTTACGATTACATTCTGCAAGTGCTCACGTTTCACCTCTTTTATATTCGGTATCACTTGTTGGATGACTCACTTGTGATGGTAAAATATCGAGCTATGCTTAACTTACTTTCTGCTAGCGTTAATTGTGATGTGGGCCTCGATACGCAAGCACCTACGTTTCATTTTCTAATTCTATCTGTCTTGTGGAATGATGATGTGATGTTGATATAATCTTATGCTGTCATTTGCTTTCCTTCAGCTATATCATGATGATTTGATTACCTTCTGCGAGCAACGATCTCATACACACATGCAGCTCACGTCTTGCGCTAAATAAGATAAAATTGAATCTCTAAAATCAATCCAAAGCGAACCCAACACACCTAAAGACCACGGCGGGTCCTAAGAACACTTAGCAACATTCTAGGGTTCTTCAACAAGCGTTTTACGCCATCTAAAGCGGTGAGAGGGCGGTCGATTAGGGGGCGATGGCGAGGGGGCCGAATCCATGATTTAGGTTAGGGAGATCCTCCTCGACTACCTCTAGGCGTAGTTGAAATGAGCATTGGAAGCTGGTAATCCGATTATATTGAGCACCGGGCGGTCATTTGGCAGGATAAGGGCGGTGGAACACATACATAGTTAGGGGGTGGGTAACTTGGAAATCTTTAAAGAAGAACACTAGCAGCATAGATCACTTGTGTTGTTTGGGGAATTAGATGTATGCATAGGCAAACACGTATGAAGTATTTCATCGTCTCATCTATTTGCAGTGACTACATGTTTCTATCTCCTTATGTTTTGATGAGCAACGGGTTTAATTATTGACATCTGATTATTGCTTATCTTTGTGGTGGGACAAAGACAAATAGTGGGTATCCACTTGGGGAGGCACTACTTGCCTTGATTCTTGGATACTTATGTACATCTTGTTTATATTAAAATGTCGATTACTTTGATGTACCTTGTGTCTGAGTTGTATGTATTATCTGATCCGTACATTCATGTATCTCATGTATATTCTGTAAACACTTGTAAATACTGAGAGTTCTATTGTAATTCATTGCGGCTTGTGGTTTGGGGTGTTTAGTCTGTTTTACTTGTTTTACCTTGCTTTGGCGCCAACCACCCTCAAAGCTTAGTCGACCCCATTGCCCAACGGTAGGCACTAGTCCTTAGCAGACCTAGGAAGAAGGTCGACTGTCATATAGTTAGACTTGCATTCTGCATTGCTGTTTGATCATTATAGGCTAGTCTTTTCCCTTTGGCCTGTAACAGGTAAAACTAACTCCTAGAACCCGTAATTAAAACTAACTTAGTAACTTAGGGACTACCCCCCTTCCGTCTAGGCTTACTCTTATGGAAGCCAAGGGGGGTAGAGGTTCTAGTCAAAGTGGCAGCGTGGGTTTTGAACCTAGGTATTGTGCTTTTAAGGACACACTAAGTGAGCTGGTTTTTGCTCACGTTTGCAAGTGTGTGCATTAGGACGTCAACAGGGCCATTTGCAGAAACCTTGGTGTTATCATGCAATGGATAATATCTCAACAATATAACCAAGATAGAGTGTTCCTGTTAAACATGCTTTTGTCTAGATGAGTCATATGTACTTAACTTAGGTAGTAAAGGTAGTTTGAAGCAAAGGAAAAGAACATTGTATTCTTAATGATTAATGTAGAGATTGGTCTTGTGTATATGGTGTCAATTATGAATGAAGAGATATGGATAGCTAACTCTTTGTATGAGTATTCCTCTTGCATCAAATATTGTGAAAAGATGTGTAGCATATGTGAGGGTACCTACACTGATCAATTAAGGATATTAGAAAATAAATCATGAAGCCATAAACATAGATTGCTTAAAAATATAAAATTCAATATAGGAATGGGGATTATGTAAAAATAGGACTAAGTCTATAAATCTAAGTTGCAAGGGGATGTGTCCTTGGCCCTGAGAGATGTGTCCCTAGGACCAACGATGTATCTCACATCCCTAGTGTAGGTTTGGGGATGCTTATTTGATACTTGGATGTGTGACAACATCCTGAGACCAATTGGGGTAGGGGATGTCCCCCCAAAAAGGAAAAAAAAGTCAATAGAACATGAAAAAATATAAACCCCCCCCAAAAAGGAAAAAAAAGTCAATAGAACATGAAAAAATATAAAAACATGGGCCATAAAGAAGACCTTGGGACAACTTTGGTTAGCCCATACTAATACCTAAACAACGCCCCCTCGCCTCTAAAATTCTACAGTCCACTTGTTTTTTCTATGGTGACACTCCACAATAAGAAGGCAAAATTGTTTTGACTTTTTTCCTTCAATGTTTTCACTATGTAAGACGATTCTAATTCTTTTAACAAATAAAAGAAATCTATATTATATCATACCAAAACTTACATTGGCTGCAACTATACCTAGGTTGCCATTTTATCATAGTGGTCTTTATAATTTAAAAGAATTTTGCTACACATTTTGTTTGAATACAAAGATTAAGAAGGGACAACCTTCTTTGATTTCCTGATTGAAGGACCATACAATTTGAAGAGCTACCCTTCCTTACCTTTTCTATTTTATCTCAATCTAGTTTTTCTCAACAATCTCAAACTACTTTACCCTTCCTTACCTTTTCTATTTTATCTCAATCTAGTTTTTCTCAACAATCTCAAACTACTTTGAGAAACTTGGAGTCTCTAGTAGTCTTGCTTGTGTTTCATTAGGCTTGACCAAGGAGGTTGGGTGATTTGCTTGATCTAAACTCTAGGAATTAGAGGTCTAGGCTTGAAGATACTTCAACTTTGCCCTTAAGCATTTGAATCTATATATCATTCCATGTCTTGGGAAATAATCTTTTTCATCCTAGACTCGTGATGGTTCCAACCATAGAATTATAATTGATATGACCTTATCAATGTAGAAGGACAAAATGAAGGTCTTTCTTGAGAGCAAGGGTGAATCCTTGAAAGAAACCACCTTGCCATGGGCTGCACCGTTTGAGGGGAAAGCATTCGAAACTGATGAGATAAGAGGCAACGGTCCCATGGAATGGCCAAACCCACCCACAAAGCCAACAACAAGGTGAACCAATGCCCCTTTTAGAGTGTTGTTGTGACAAAGCAAAAATAGGGGTTGTGCCAAACTTGAACTTGTAACCATGGTTGCGATGACAAAACCAGACATGGGAGGAGGATGGAAACACAAGGCATCGAGATGCCACTATGGTATCTAGGGAAAAGCCTTGGTAGTAGATGGGGATAAACGATTTGTGCTCATTGTGAATAATTCGATAATCGAACCCCTTATATGATTGATTGATAAGACAAAATTTAGGTTTACATAGTAGCAAGTAATGCTTTTTATAGGTTGGGAGAATTGGTCTTCTCTCTACACTTGATTTTAAGAAGGATTTTTTTTCCAAGGGGATGTTTTAGCAATAGGGTTTCATAGTTGAGTTTCCCCTTTTCTTTTTGATTTGAAAAGCATATTTTTGAGGCTTTTTCAATTTCTCATCACGCAAACTTGATTTGAGCTCAGCCATGTGTATTTGGCGCACAACCTCATGCACACTAGAAAGCATCCATCCTTCGCGTTTACCTCCTTTAACCAAGCCTACCTTGGTGCCCCCAACATTGCAAAACACAAAGTTCATTATGGGGTCTAAGCGCTAGTGCTTATGTCAACCTCTTGTTGTTTCTAACAGGAGGGGTTGAGGGGCAGTGATCTGTGCCTGTGAGACCTCTATAGTACTTGGCACATCAAATTCTAGTTGCATGTGCCAAATTCTAGCATGTGCATGCCCACCTCGACACCTTATTTGCTTCCATCATCAATATGCGGGTGCACACTCAACTTGTGCATGCTCTAGGAATGCCAACTGTCATTAGGAATGTAACATATGTGCACCAACTGTAGCATGTGGCGAGCCTATAAGATGAAGTATTGTTGATATTCATGGAATTGAATTGCTTCAAAAATCAAACAAACACTCTTGTAATTGAAATGTATTCCTAGGTATAGTATTTATGATAGAGCAAGTTGGCAGAATACACATTCTCTTGTCTCTTACATTTTCTTTCACAAAGCATCGTGTTCACAGTAAAACTTGCATTGTTATGTTATAAATTGCTTCAAGTATTCATTATTTGCTTCATTTTGTTCATGCTTTTGCATCCATAACTTAATTAGTTCCCATTTATTTAAGTTGTCCTTTGATTTGTATCCTATAATCAATTAACTAGTATTAGAGCCATACACTACAAGCAATGTAGTTGGTTTGTTTCTTTGTTCTTGCTCTTTATGCCCATTAAAAGTTGTTCTGAATATCGTCACTTGAATCTTCAATCCTCTTCTCTTTTTGATTATCCCCCTACTTGAACATGGAAGGCTACCATGATCCCTGACACTCTCACAATCTCTTAAATGGAACAACATCTTAAGGATGCCCTTAAATGACAATGAAGAGACATGATGGATGAGTTTGAAAATTCCGAAGAAGATCACAATTGCAAACAACTTCTCCAATTGTGGTTCTAAAATGCCCCTTGGACCATGCCCTTTAGAGTCCAAATGAACTTGTACATCATCAGCCTAGAGGTTAAGGTTGCAGACGTAGACTAATGGATTTGGAAACTCAAGTCTTACTTCATCGCAAGTGATCTCATGGATAATAATAAAGTCACCATTGCCACATTAAAGATATCGACAAGAATGCAAAATTAGTGGGAGGACCTCAATGAACAATGCATCGCATACAAAAAACACCCYATTGATACATGGAAGACATCGTTATAGTGGTGGAAGAATCTTTCTATCCTCCATGCATGAGGAGCAACTATACAAATGATGGTAACGATTACACCAATGTAGAGACTAGACTATCCAAAGCYATATCAATTAATTCCATCAACTCATGGAAAAGTTGCGCATTGCATATTTGGAGAAGTACAAAGTCTTGGGGTATGTAAGTGGTCTTAATCCCTAACTTTAGCAAGAGATGAAGTTCTTTGATCTAAACACACTCTCCTACGCACATATCACTCTACTTTGTAGTTCGAACAAAATTTTCAGTGCAAGAAAGAAAAGGTCTTGCTTAGAAGCCATCAAAGAGTTCAACACCCGACTAGCAAAAGCTTGGGAAGACTGATCCATCAGATAAGACCAACCCAGATGAAAATCTCAACATTGGAAAAAGGTTTGACTACCACATGAAACCTTTGTCGCAATACATGCGCCTTCATATGAAGCTATGCATGAAGATACACCAACGTTAAACTCTTAAGGTATGCAAGAAATTGTATGTAATTTGGATATTCCAATAATACTTTTCTCCTCTGCACAGTTTGCAAACCTGTCTGAAATGGTACAAAACATAGAGAGA
Source organism: Picea sitchensis (assembly GCA_010110895.2). Taxonomy (NCBI): domain Eukaryota; kingdom Viridiplantae; phylum Streptophyta; class Pinopsida; order Pinales; family Pinaceae; genus Picea; species Picea sitchensis. Next base: position 12,621 of record SNQJ01S0090187.1, on the reverse strand, counting down.
GACTTTTTGATGCACAAGTATGGGTTAAATGCCATCCTCTCCTACCATCATTGACAATGGAAGCCAAAAGACCTAATTTTTATTGCAGTTGTCAAACATCAAGTGTATTGGATTGACTACTACATGTCATCCATAACTCTAACCTAGAGTGTGTGAATGATAGTCGACAACTCGGTATTCAAAATTCAATTCATCCTATGTGTGATGTAGTCATTGTGATGCACTAGACATAGACATCATTGATATCATCCTTGGCTAGCCATAACTTTCGTAGTGACATGGGTGTTATCACTTGTGGCCACATAGTATTCATCTATGGATCCAAATGTAGTGGTACTAAATCCTTGAGCTGAAATAGGATAGACAATTGAGACACTTAAGTGTAGGACGATTTTGCTCAACTGTATTATCCCCGACCACACAACAACCACTTGCACTCTTGGGATGAAAAGTTAGCACAATGGGGTCCATTATTATTTAAGAGGGGATGTATCATTTGAGCGTAGTCACGGGTCTCTAGTGCATATCCTCATGTGTGCCAAAAAGCACCCATCCTTTGCGTCGACCTCCTCTATCAGGTCCACCCTTCCGTCCCCAACATTGTGACATACAACACCCATTGTGGGGTCTAAGGGGCACCACCCTTGGTGGCCTATCGTTGTTGCTGACAAGCGATATTGAGGGGTAACATCCCATGCTCATGATACCTCTACAACATTTGGTGCACCAAGTTCCAACGTACATGTGCCACCTCTACGACATGTGGACGCACCCCTTGACAACTTGTGGGAATACATGCTGATGGCCTTTGCACGCACTTGTTGACAATGTTTGTACACACAATCAACAACATGCATATTTACTAGGAGCGCCAAGATTGTTAAACATGTGGGCCAACAATAGCACGTGACAAGCCCAAAAGATGAACAATGATTGACAATTATGGCACTGAATCGCTTTAGCAACTAAACATATATTCTTGTAACTAAAATGTAGTCCTATATATAACATGCATGATGGAGCAAGTTAGCAAAATAGTCATTCTCTTATCTCCTCCGCTTTTTTTTTCACAATACGTATAGAACATTCACAATGATACAAACACTATTACATTCAAAATTGTTTTGTGTATTCATTATTTGCTTCATTTATGTTCATGCTTTTGTGCCCATAACTTAATTAATCCCATCTATTTAAGTTGTCCTCCGATTTGCATCCTGGAATAAGATCATAGTCATTGGAAATCTAAGAAATCTCTTATGGAGATGTTATGAGTAAAGGGAGGCAAGGGTATAGAGGAAACAACAAAATACGTGTAAATTGTTTGGGTTTCCTTGGAGTGCCAGTTTTTTTTCCAAGGAGAATCTTGTGGGGAAAACCAAGGGATTCTTCCTCACATTCGTGGATGGCATTCTTAGTAAACCCGTTGGCGTATATTAGTGCGCCTCACATGGGGGATTCAAATTGGGCTCCTGTGGACACGGAACTAGCCAAAGGCCCAGATCATTGGGGACAACTGGTTGAGCAAACCCCCTAGGCTTGTTGGAGTGGTAGTTATATAAGGGTTCTTGTCCATTTTATTGACATTGCCCATAAAGAAGCAAGACCTTACATTTGTTGAAAAGGTCAAAGGTCAACAATAGTGAGGGAGCAAGAAGTGATTGATGGTCATTACCCCCCATCTCTAGTTTATCCCGTGAATTGTTATTTGGAGGCTCATGTTCTAATGCATTCGCTACCAATGGTATTTTTGATGAAGAAATTAATTTTACCGGAGGGCCCTCCATAGTGCCTTAAAGTTTTAATATTGTAGGGTCCTCATCTCTTAAGAGGAAGTTGGGATAGGTAGGATTTATTGATATGTTTGATGTCAAGGGTAAGGAGAGTGTTGATCTTGTTATAACAGAGTATTTTTGCATATGATATCCCATTTAATGAGGCTTGTTCCCTATTTTTTCAGCAAATGTTCCATGCTATCAATGATGGTTCTATAGGGTATAAATCCCCTAGCTATGAGAGGCTTCACATAATGCCGGTTTACAAGGAGAAAACTTACTTTGAGAAGATGATGGCCCCATTGAAGGTCTCATGGAGTATGGATGGATGTTCTATATTGATGGATGGTTGGACAAATGATAGAAATCTACCACTTATAAAGATTTTGTATCTTTAACATTTGACCCTTATCTTTTGACATCAATTGATTTTTCAAGTCAAGAGAAGAACATAATCTTTTAAAAGGATTAGTCATGAAGCCATTGAATAAGTGCATCCATTGAATAAGTGCAGCCATTGAATGTTGTACAAATTATCATAAATGTAGCCCTCATTTAAAAGTTGTAGAGTTGACGGGTCAAAAACAATCTAGGCATATTTTTTGGATGCCATGGTGTGTTCATATATAGAATAATGCACAAAAGAACATTTGATTGATTGGATTGGATTGGCAAGCTAATTGAAGATGGATGAAAAATTCAGATGTTTATACGTAATCATCACCAATCATAGGGTATATATTGGAAGTTTTCTAAGGTGGAGTTGCTTAAACTAGTTAATACTATATATGCTGCATACTACATTCTTCTTCGGTGATCATGGGAGGTTAAAAGGGTTTTATGTGCCATTGTTATAACTTGTTAGTGATATGTGGACATATGGGGCAATCTTCATTAGGCAACCATGGAGGTCACACTTAAGATTCTTGATGATCATTTTGGAGATGATGTTAAATTTTTTGTTAACTTTGTTGAGCCAATATGTGGTATGAACCGTTATGTGGATGAGATAGCCCATGTTTAGCAACAATATATGAAAACATTGACTTTATGAGTGAGAGGGATAAAACCTCACAGTCAAGAAATATCAAAACTTTTATAACAACGAAAAGAATTTATAAATGGCCAGTAGAACAAATTGAGCACACCTCTTCATATGTGGCATCTTATGCCTTGAATCCAAAATGGCTTGTTAGTGAACAAACAAAGAAGAGTCTTCCTTCCAAGGATAGAGAGGTGTTGAAGGGATTCTTCATTACAATAAAGAAGGTTCTTGGTTTAGTCAGAACTCAACTCAATTCAAGGGAAAGGGCATGAAGATGGAAGTATCATCTATTGTGCTTGATGTTTCTGATATGGTTTCAACATATGCAGTCAAGTTAAATGAGGCAACCACACAAGCTGTTAAGTCAAAAGTGGAAGAACGGGTTGCATAAGTTGAAAAGTTAAAAAGGGAAATTGAAACCCAGACAACTCAGTTCCAAGAATTCAAGAGTGTGTTCTTGTTAGAGCCTTTGTACATACATCCCACCTCATCTAGGCCCGTACAGAGCTTGATCCACAACTAGTTGAAAAGGAAAGCAATAGTAAATTTAAATTGGCTAGACCAGCCTTGAGGAATGTGAGAAAGGTAATCATGGATAACCTTAATAGCAAAGACAAGTTGTGTAAAGATGCTTGGCAGTTAACTTATAACAGTCAGAATTTGGGAACAAGTATTGCAGCAATAAGGAGACAATTGTTATGGTAACTACAAGGTGGTATTAGCTTTGGAACATATTATGTTAAACCATGAACAGAATCCATGGCTGCAAATGGAGCACCAATAAGGCAAGCCCAACAATTACCCAATGATATGCAATTAATTGAAATGTAAAAAGGCTAGAGTTACATAATAGTGCTGTTGACAGAACTAGTAACCAAGTGTGACCATCTCGAGAAAAAGAGAATCAATCTAATGAATGAGCTTGATGAGGGTGTGGAGCAAGTTGCAACTAGAAGGCCGGCTCATTGTTGAAGAAGAAGGGTTAGTTACTAATAAATACTATTTTAATTTTGTTGTTTCAAGAATAAAGAAAGAGTTTGCAAAGCAATATGATAGCAAGAAGGAAATAATCGATGAAGATGTTAAGAAATGGTTAACAGATGCAGTTGTCACTAATTCAAAAGTGAATTCAACCATTGAATCTCATAATGTTAAATTAAATCCCATGGAAGATAACCTATTGGAGATCAATGTGAAAGTGACAATACTGTGGGTCCTGGTAGGAATGTTATTCGAATGTCAGTGGACCATCTTCGTGCCCCTGCTCAGCAAAATCAACAAACGCCACAATAACAGGAATGAGCAGTCCAAATAAGATAATATAATTTTATAAATGTCCAACAAATGACCACAAAATAAATCAATGGGACTGCTATGTATAATAGTATCAATATGTTGTGGAGCCACAAAGGCCACTCCTATATAAACCAAAAGTGGATCTAATCGATCTAACCTCCAACAGCTAGAAAAGAAAGTGTTGTACGAATATCTAGAATGCAATATGCACTACTAGGGGAGAAAAGCCAAACGCCTAAGTGCGATGCCTCAGAAGAGGGTACAAGGGGAAGGAAGAACCCCCAGTGCCCCCTGACTCTGTCGCCTAAAGAGGAGGAGGAAACACTGATCTGTGGATCATCCCCCTTAGTATGTGTCTCTCCTAGCATCCAAGGCCAAACAGAAAAAAACTTATGATAGAAAATTTTCTAGAAGCGTTGGTTCATGGTGCGTCTTGTTGTCTCAAGAGAGCAGCTTGTTGCTGCTATCTGGAAGCTATGGACTACCTACTGGAAGGGCAAGCCCTGTCCTAAGATATGAGCTGGCAGCTCCACAAGGGTCTCATTGGTGGGGGGCAGGAGACCCCCCGAGGTCTCGAATCTAGATCCTGTTTTAATGGTGTTGTTGTCTACCTGCCCGATAGTGCCCCTATCTACTGTTAGCACCGAATATAAGGATGTAATCTCCGAGTAGTGTCCAACTGGGCGGTAGCCTAACTATGAAAGATCAGAGACCCAGTGCCTCCCTCATAAACAAGGCAAAGCACTGCTAGTCCAGGTTCCGGAAAAAAATGGAGAGTTATAAGACTCTCTAAATAGACAATAGAACTACCTCTGTGTTTCATAGTATATGGGACACTATAAAATAAACTGCTCCTCCATCTCTGTCTCATGCATATGACATAGCGAGCAAATCTTGTCCTCCTGTTAATCTAATGCTCAACCTCTACCCGAAGCCTATGTGAACCCACTTGAAACTGGCCCAAAGGAATCCTAAGCACGTGCATCTAGTGTCATAGTGTGTAAGGGAGTCGAACAGTGAGGTCATCTCTCAGCTCCACAAAGTGCTCTACATAGAAGGTCATCTTAGGCCTCAATCCCCTTGGTAGGTTGAGCCAAGTGACCTGGATATACTGCATGTATGTCATCTCTGACAATCTTGTTCAACTCCTGCTTATTCAACAAGAGATGTCCAGGGGCATCCAAAGAGTACCTGAAAGGAGGGAGCCAATCCATCAATTTACCAACTAACCAGAGAAGACACGAAATCTCTAAAAACCAACAACCATGAAACTGTCCAGTACATATGTTTGAGGCAATGGCCTCTGAGGAGCAGTATGCAAAATATGGATAACGGTCCCTACTAACTATTGAGTCAGGAAACCTCCAAATATGATGCAGAAACAAGACCAATCTGAAAATAGTCTCAAGCCAGAATGGGTGGGCCACAAACTCAACCTGAATAATGGCATGGAAAACTCTCCTCTTGCTCTTCATCATATGGCAAAGCATGAGGGTTTGTATTCCAGAGAAAATCTTAACTGATCAAAATCAAGACCACCTAGAGGTAACTATTCAATTTGTGTAACTTCCTCAACTACGAAGATTACCAGTTCAGCTGTCTTTAAAAAGCAATGAAGAAGGAGAGAAGAGGTTCCAACAAGCCCTCATTCAGAACAACTCACTATGAATTAATTTTCATTGTCTTCTCTTTCTTATTCCATCTCACTTGGTTCTCTAGTTGTTGATTATAGTCAATGTCTAGAAGTATCCCCTTGAGTCATTGTTTGCAATAACCTGAGCTCCCCTTTTTTTTTCCTATAGGTCATTTGAGTTTAACTATCAAGAATGGAGCATAATCTATGCATCCTCAATGATTTATACATGACCTGCTAGGTCTTGGAAATACAATCATTACTTTGAATAACGTGTTTGTTTTACAATAACAAACAATTGTGAAAATTTCTTCTACGTTATTCTAAGAATTTATTATAAGCTCTTCCATTTGAAGAGGATGTATAATAGTTTACTATGTGATGATCTCATTTTAGGCATGGTGAATATAATGTGTGCTCACTTTGCTTTATATTTTGAGTCCGCTCATGTCTCATCACTTGTGAACTCAAAAATATTTATCTTGTAGTTCGTATATGGTCTGCTTCTTCTCATTATAAAACCTATTACAGTCCATCACGTGTTGCAACCATATCAGAATCATCAAGCACAATAGATGATATGTTGACTGCATATGTTGCAACCATATCAGAAACATCAAGCACAATAGATGATATTTCCGTCTTCTTGCCCTTTCCCTTGGATTAAGTTGATGAGTTGATCTCATTACCAATGATTTGAATTTTTGTTCTTACAATCATATTTAAAATCATTAAGGTTGAGCAACTCATCATCAAATATTGGTTGTGGGGTTTCTTGAACTCTTTTCAGTATTTCCTCCATAGCTTTCATTTCAGAGAGTGACCACTGGGGTGCTTGCTTAGCATCAAGGTCTATCACTTCTCTTCCTTGAGTGGGAGGTATTGTAGCAATTGCAGAAAATAATTGTGAAGAAATTGGAGTAGCAAGGGGGTTCTTACCATCAGGAGTCTCTGTGCATTCAACTTGTTTCTTCTTCTCAACAACATTGCTTTTCTTATTTCTTTCTTCTGTTGCCATCTCATGTTCTTTAGGCCTTTTTGACTCATGATGGCGACTGTCATCTCCTCTATCACCTCCAATTTCTCCACAGGATTGTATGATAGATTTCAGGGGTGACTCGGAGGGTTTTTGTTTGCGGAAGTAGAGATGTGGTAGCCTAGCCTGGCCTGCACTCCCATTGGCAGCTTGTGTAGTTGTTCTTTCCAACTGCTGCACAAATGGAAGCTTGGTATCCTGGAAAGTGTAAGTGCTGAAAGAAGTGGTGGTTCCAAAATTAGGGTCTTTCAACCAATCTGAAATATGATGTGTCAAGATACTAGCAAAAGATGGAGTAGATTCAGATAATCCAACTTCAATCATCCCTTGATTTGCTTTTAGTGAGGATTACACCTCATTACCTTTATCATCGCCTTCATCCTAATCCTGGCTTGGCAGAGGCCCGAGGGAATCTTTTTATTTGTTAGATTGCATTGGCATCTATTTCTCCTCTTCTAATCTTGGAAGCCTTAGAATGATCTTCAATATTTCTAATCTTCATTTAGGGAAGATTTGGCTTTGAATAGGTTTGCATGCTTAATTTCTTCCATGTGCTTTTGAAACAGACCCTTTTGGTCATATTCATTCATCTCACCTGCAGTAAACAATCATATTCATTCATCTCACCTGCAGTAAACAATCCAAAATCATCTAGCTCTAGAGATGAATTCTTTGGATGTTCAATATTAAGAATAGTTTTCCCTTGCAATGAAATGAGCAATGGGATGAATTTAGTTTTCTTTGTATTCAAAAGTTCATGCCAATATCTACATAAGCGACAAATCTCCATCAACAAATATCTGTCATAAACCATCCTTGTTAGCATGTAGGGTTAATCTCAAAATCTATAGTTTTTGATGTATGTGTGGTGTTGATTTACAAGATAATCACCTTTTCCTTTCAAAAACACCTCAGCTTGGTCTGTAAGACTTGTAGGGTATCCTCTAGTCAGCATTCTCCTCACCTGAAAAACAAAATCATCTTGTACTTTGCATAATTCTTATTCTTGCCTTGTCCTATGCTTCCATAACTGTGTATACCAAGGCTATAAACAATGACATAAATCTTTTTGACTCTGCCAAACACAGAGAATTGCCAGTTGACCTTTGTTGAAATGATCTCTCACCAGTTAAAATTGTTCCCCTTTCCAACATCTCATAGATAATATATGTAGTAAAACAAAGAAACTTTGTTGTGTGTTCTTGCCTCAAGAATCGTAATGAACATCCATGCTCCTTTGTAAGGGGAAGCCATGATAATATTTCATATCACTCTAACTATAATGTCTCCTTCTGGGGTTTGTGTCTCCTTGAATAAATGAGTACATAGGCACCTTGTTTGGGTTCTAGGGGAGCTCCTGCATCAGTGACTTTAAATTTCATTGAATGAGGTGGAAGATAGAGCATCATTTTGAAAGCTTCAACAATAAGGATAGTGTCATGCTTACCATTTTCCATCGCTTTGATGATGCAATGATTGCTATCAAATGCTTTCGAGCACCACTCAGTTATATCCCAAAAGTTGAAGACCTATGACATATAGGTTGCTTGCACTAGTTGTGAACTCCATAGACGATTCTATTCTATACTACTTTGTGATAATTTGATGAAGTCATTGTACACACTAGACCAATGAGATTGCAATCCATGGGATGCTAAGGTGTCAATAGTATCATCGACAAACAAATCTTCTTTCTTTTCCTTCTTTGGAGCCATTTTATGTTATTGCTGATTTCAAACAATGAATTACCCGAAGTTCAATGCAAAGTTGTAAACCATGATCGTAGAGAGATATCAAAGGATTGCATCGTTTTAACGTCACTGGCAGAATGTATTTAAAATATACCCACTTTTAGTTCTACCACCCTCTCCATTCAATGCAGCTGTAATGTATTCCTTTGACAATGGATATTACATACCTTGCAAAGTTGCCAAGTGTCACATGGGATTAGTGTACTTTGTACTTTCTCAACTTCCACATCATCAACTACCCATTGAAGAGAGCAATTTGAGTTCATGTCGTCTTTCCTTTTGATCGACACAAATATATGGAGTGATGTCATTTGTGTTGCAGTGGTTTGTTGAAGGAGTGAGCAAGACCTTTGGGGCCCTGGACGAATTTCGCCGCATTGTGGGTTTTGCCATAAAGATGAGAGAAAACAAAGATAACCTTATGCATAATCCTCTGCTTGGATGATGGGACCCGGATGGGCCAATGGATGAATTTCTATGTACAAGTTGAATGGGTCCTACCCATATATGGTTCACACATGAGACATCTCCACCATATTTGACTTGGCATTTGAAAGTGCTTTTAGTGGAACTTGTGGATAACCTACACACTCATCACATGTGTGAATTTCAAACACATTAGACAAAGGCGTGCAAAGGGCTAAGTACAAGATTGACTTCATTCAACTCACCTTGAGCAATTCAATTATACTTTTAAAGGACTAGAACCAATTCTCATACCCAACTTCAACTTGTTTATAAAGCATCCAAAATTCCCTCATACACCTTCGTGGACTTGTTGAAAAACTTTAAATATTGGGACTCTACCTTAACAAACCAAAAGACTACTAGCATCAAGGCCCACACCAAATCTTAGCTAGGCAAAGATTTGGGCAACGATGTGCTAGAGTTACATTCATTTGCTATATGGTTATTCTCATAAGTGGCTAGTTCATTGTCATGTGAGAGGAGTTAGACCACTTATTCTTTTATTCATTCTGTGAAGAGAATCTGGTAGGAATCTAAGAAGGCATAGAACCTAGTCTACAATGATAGGATCCTTTGATTTTTTCCCCCTAAAAACCCAAGGCACAAAGAAGGTCCTTCCAAGAAATGGGGAAAATTCATAGATGATGCTATATGTGTGGATGAGGAGATCAAACTAAACCAAATGGCTTTCTTGAGTTGTTCGTAGTTACAAACCCAACACATGAGCAGGTGCTTGAAAACGATGAGTACTTAAAGAGCATTTTCACTGAGGATCTATAAGATGTAGATCATACAAAAGTAGTAGAAGACTCTATTATCTACTATTGGCATTATGGATTTATAAATTATGACTCATGAGCAAATGCCATTGAGCATTTCTTTTATGTACTTGATTGAACATGATGATTTTGAAATTTGTAGCTAATACAAGAGTTTGACCCAAGCTTCTTACCATCTTGTTGTTTGTGTATTGAATGAGAAATTATCATTGAATTATGATTGTTGAGTCTTCTGATATCATTAATGAAGCTAGAACGTTGGCTTCCTCATGCTAGCAAGATGTCATATTGACTATTGCATAGATGCCTTTTACATACGTTCTATATGATTAGGCTTTGCCAAAATGATTCCCTTTTGCCATAAGATGTATTATTTTTTATCAGGGCCAATATATCTTTTTCTTGTTAATCCTCATCTTGACTAAGGAATTTTCCATAACCATTCACGAGATCACTTATACATTTAAAAAATTAAATCGGGAAATTTTAGTTGTTGGATTTTCAAATTGTCTGTGGGAGTTATCTTGAGAATGCTCTTTGCAATACTTGTTGAATGAAGTATTCAATGATTATTGATTGCTTCTGCCTCTCTTGAGTGGTTATTTATCATTGGCACACTTACTTTTAGTTTTCCTACTTTCAATTGACCAATTTATAAAGTCTGACCAATTTATAAAATCTAGACTAGACTTATCTTCTGTCTAGATTGTAGTATTTTTTAGATTCATGAACTCTTCCCTCATTACTTCTTTGTCATCTATTTGCATAACTTTTGAATTTATGAAGTGTAGATTGGATTCCATTTTTGTTTCTTGATTATATGACCGTTTCGTTTCTTTATCAAAATTTCCTTTTCTTTGTCCATTTCCTTGTTTTTATTACGGAAATTGAGCACATAAAGAAACCAAGATAACTCAAAATTTTTCTCTGTATTGTATATTAAATGAGAAAGCGAAAGCTTTCTTATATAGGGCTACAATCAAGTATGAGTCAATCCACTTTATGAATGTGGGATAAATTGATAAAGTGAAATAAGGCTTAAAAGCATCAACTAACCTAAAGTCGAATTGAATTTATTAATGTCGAAGTCTAATATCTAGTTGACCATTATAAACTAACATTTATTTTAACACCCTCCCTTAATGGTCAATCTACTAACTACACCAAGCTTATCCCCAAATCTTACATATTTTTTAGGACCCAAAGCCTTGGTGAGAATGTTTGCAATTTGATCCTCTGTAGGACAATATTGCAGCTCGATAGACCCATCTTCTACAAGTTGCTTGATGAAGTGACAATGTACCTCAACATGTTTGGTACGCTCGTGGAAGACTGGATTATTGGCAAGTTTCATCACCCCTTGGTTGTCACATAACAAGGGTGTTGGCTTTGTTTGTTGCATTTGCATATTTGAAGGCATCCTCTTGAGCCAAACTGCCTTGCATGCTCCTTTCACTGCTCCTCAATATTCTACTTCTATTGATGAAAGGGCTACTGTATGCTACTTCTTGTTGGTCCATGTGACTGCACCTGTGCCAAGGATGAAAACATATCCAGAAGTGGATTTTCTATCATCAACAGAACTTGCCCAATCTGAATCTGTATACCCACACAACCTAAGGTCTTTGCTTTTGCTATATTGAATACTAAAGTCAAGTGTCCCTTTTACATATCTTAACACTCGCTTCGCTGTTGTCCAGTGCTCTACCTTTGACGCTGTCATGAATCTGGAAGTAAGGTTCACAACGAAACTCAAATCAAGTCTAGTGGATGTAAGATATATCAAGCTACCCACTAGTTGTCTGTATACTGACTCATTAACTGCCTTAGAGTCAGTTTTGGCTGAAAGTTTCAACCCTTTATCCATAGGTGTAGACGAGATTTTGCAATCTGTCATTCTGAACTTGTCCAACAAACTCTTGGCATATTTTGTTTGTGAGACAAAAATGTTGCTATCTGTTTGCCAAACTTCTACACCTAGAGAGTAGTGTAGGGGGCCTAGATATGTCTTGTCAAAAGCTTTGCTCATATTGAATTTGATTTGTGTTATTGCACTTGCCTCACTGCCTGTAATAATGATATCATCTACATATATGACTAGAAGGATTACATCATTACCGACTCTTTTGACATACATGTTGGAATCTGAAGGACTTCGCTGGAATCCCTGTTCATCCAAATACTTGTCAATCTTGATGTACCATGCTCTAGGTGCCTGTTTCAGACCACATAGAGCCTTCTTTAGTTTGCAGACCATACGCTCCTTCCCTGAAACCTGAAAACCTCGTGGTTTATACATGTATACCTCTTCCTCCAAATGTCCATTAAGGACGACACTCTTCACGTCCATCTGATGGACTTTCTAGCCATTCTGTGCTACCATGGCTAGAACAAGACGAATGGTGCTCATCTTTGTTGTAGGAGCAAAGGTCTCTAGACATAATCAATGCCTTCTCACTGAGAGAACCCTTTTGCAACCAACCGTGCTTTGCACATGTCAAGTGTACCATCTGTCTTGTACTTGACCTTGTACACTCGTTTGAGGCCAATGGGTTTCTTCCCCGATGGAAGTGGTGTGAGATCCCAAGTTTGATTTTTCATCAAACTCTCATGTTGGGTTGCCATGGCCTTTTCCCATTCAGGTCTCCCTTGTGCTTCCTCGAACATCTGTGGCTCATAGATTTCTTGAATATTGGCCATAAGAGCAAAGTAGACTGTGTTTGTTGTCTGTTTTCTCTTTCCTCTCGATGATCGTCCCTCGATCATTTTGCTTATTCGAACATCTCCAATGGTGTTGTGCCACCACTTGGGTCTCTTGTTGGGATCTTCCTTATCCAC
>SNQJ01S0090186.1:12493-33034 GCA_010110895.2 Picea sitchensis | reverse complement strand
GGTAATTGTATAAGGACCAAATCCCCTTTTGCGGATTGGTCATCGGACAATTATAATGTACAGAATAAGAAGTCGGCCCTAGCAGTTATAATGAAAGGGCCAGATTTAATTAAAGGTGGATTTACCCACCCAGTGTGAGAGGTCGGCCCAACCAAATGGTGACTCTTCACACGTGCCAAATTGATATAAATAAGAGGCTAGCGCCTCACTTCTTACACACACTTCACTTGCTCATGATCTTATGAGGCAAGCTGAAATTCCAAGTTGGTGAGAGGAGAAGAAGGGTGGCGCATCTCTTGGAGAAGGATTTTCTGTATTTGAACATTTGATAAGCTATTTATGATAAGGAAGTTTTGCTGGGTTTTCTTCCCCTAGAGGGTTTCCCAGGATAAATGCTGTGTCTATTGTGGATGTGTATTTCTCAGTGATCTTGTGCTTATTATGCTCTTATCTTTATGAAATGCAAAGAACTATAATATCAGCATAAAACATTAACAAGTAGCCCTTGTATATAGTATCCAATCATCTTCATAATCCTTTCATTAGCTTATTAGTGGCAACTAAATCTGCAAATTCTATCTCCTGATTAACTATCAACGCATATTCAAAATCATCCTCTTGATTATTTGCATACTAAGTTGCAGTTGAAGCATTAGACTTAGTATGTTATTTAGAGTTGAAAATTTACGTATTTTTGGGAAAAAAATCATTCTATGTTCTACACTCTTTTGCCAATTTCCCAATGTGAAGACATTTTTTGCACTTTACTTGAGTCATATCTTCACCTTTCTTGATTGATTATTTTTTTTAGGAGGATCTTAAGATTTCCTAAAAAATGTTGATTTTGATTGTTTCTTCCTCTTACTTGGCTACCATGACCACGACCATACTTTTGATTTCTTGAATTATCGAATTTTCTTCTTCCTTTAAATTTTTTATTGTATGTATCTCTTTCTCCTACACTTTCATTGTAAGTGCCTCTTCCTCTTGAGATTTCTCCTTTTCTTGAGTTGGTAAAGAGAAGATCTTCCCTTGAATTTTTTTTTATACCAAAAGTCTTGTCATGTTGAATCAATAAGTCATTAAGGGAATCAAAAGTTTGATTCTCCAATTTACCAGTGATTTGTAAGGTTTCCAAGAAATGTTTACAAGAGGGTGTTAAACTGTTGATCAATATTGAGGTCATAATTTCTTCCACATCCTCAAATCCACATTTTAGTATTTCCTATATGATATTTTTTAAGTGAGATGTATTCCACAACATCTCCCCCTTCAACCAATCTTTGTTTAATGATATTTGTATGGATATCAACCCAATTTTATTCAATTTAAGTATCAAACATTTTCTTAAAGTTTTGTCAAGCATTTAAGGCATTGGTTGCGTTTTCAATGTGTACAAACATTTCATCAATTACAAAATATTTCAAAAGTGCAAGTGTCTTTTCATGTTTCAATTCCTATTTTTCTAATTCTCTAGAATCAATAGGCTTAATTGGAGCTTTATCACCACTACACACATCTTTTCACAACTTATTATAAATTAATGTGCTTTGTATGCGATGACTCCAAGCCTTACTGTTATTGGGTCCATCTAATTTGTTCGAATCAATGAATAAGTTTACCAATTCAGACATGATGAGTTGTTCATCAAGTGCACACAATCAAAAATTAAAGGGTATCAAGCACAAGAGACACTACACACAAGATATATATAGGGGCTTGGCCTTGAACCTCTTATAACCTCGACAAAAAAATTAAAATAATAGAATATTTCACTTGACTTTTATGGATGCTTCAATTGCAAATATGACTAAATTACAACTTACAAATATTCTTCAATTTTGTCATCCTTTCAAAAACTTGACACATGATTTCCTTTAATACAAAATGAACATATCCCATTTAGAAATAAACAATTTATTCAATAAAAATAAGTGAATTAGCCACCACCTTAAACTAGAGAAGACTTTAAAATAATAGTAAGGCCTCCTTAAAAATAATTGCAAAAAGAAATTACATTACTTCATGTAAATTCTACAACAATCACACCAACTGTTGCTGCAACATTTAGATCAACGTGATTAGAACCAATACCTGCTGTCAAAAGAATCTTTAAGTTGTTTTCCTTCTTGATCCTCTCTACCGTCACATTGGTTGGGTGGAAAGGCATAGAAATCAAAACATTCCCATTGGGTATGTGTTTTTCAATTTCACAGTCAGGACATTCTTTATCGTTTGTCACAATGTACTGGTGACCTTTAGATTCAAGCCATTCTCATATTCCCAAAGAATTTTCAACACACCTGAGTAAGCTTGGATTTAGTGAAGCATTTTCATTGGATTTATAAAGATTCAAACAATTTTATAACTTCCTGTAGGTGCATTTAATTCTTCAACAAAATATGCGATAGAAGAGACTGGGGAGCATATCAACCTTTTACTCATATCTTGAAATGTAGATATAACTACTTTCTTAATCAAAGTTTCAGTTTGAGCCTGCGTACGTTTATATATCCATGAACAATTCACATCACAACTATTTGTGTACTACACAATGAGGAGAAAATCTCCAACTGTGGTCACTAGATCTAATTCTTACAGATTCACAACAATTTGATAATGGGTACACAATCCCAGGAATTGGTAAATATAATGCGCACAATCGAATCAAACCCCCTACCCGGGATGCACTTATTAGACTTCATGTCAATGTAGGTGAGATGGAAAAGATAGATTCCATTTTGTTTAAGGCTTGTAATTAGAAGTAGTTAAGGCCAAAGTACTGGATGATGGTCAAAATATTATACAAGTATGCAAAATTATGATATCTCAAAGAATCTTGTGCTTCGATACAATTAACTGGATGATGGTCAAAATATTTTACAAGTATGCAGAATTATGAGATCTCAAAGAATCTTGTGCTTCAAGACAATTAACTGGATGATGGTCAAAATATTATACAAGTATGCAGAATTATGAGATCTCAAAGAATCTTGTGCTTCAAGACAATCAACCGATGCTTTCAAACAAAATGTTTCATAAGAACTGTTGATGGAGAAGTTATGTTTTTGGAGGCACCAACAAAAAACTTGGATTCAAATAAACTCAGATCTAGGTGTTGATACCAACATATCTCATAATATGTTTTGACAAAACTTATGGTAAAGTGGATATAGAAATTTGTTGGCCCTCGACCAAGTTTTGAGGAAACCTTGGTCAGATTTGGCCCACTTTTGGACTTTGACACGATGGTCGAAGAAGGAGTGCCCAGGCAGAGATGAGATCATGGATCTCACTTATTTTGCGGACTATGAGGACCCATTAAGGGGTCCTCTAGTGTTTTTGTAATGGGTTTATGGGATGTCGACCCATGGGTTCTCCCCATGTTTGGCCCTATTGTAAGGGTTGTAAAAGTACAAATAAAGAAGAATGTATTGTAGAAGTAGTAGTCTTGGAGCTAAGTGAAAGTAGTCGATTTTATTTGTGCAAAGGAATGTATGTGCATTAAGGCTTTGTGCTCGATAGATAGTTGGCTCTGTCCATTGACCTAGTTTTGGAAGGAGGATCTAGTGCTTAGTGCACAGATCTCCTGTCTGGTACGAAGCTTGACTCTGTGGCTTAGTGCACATGAGTGAATGAATGTAAGATTCTGACGAATAATAAAGAGGCGAAGTGGTTGGTGGACGTAGCCCCACACTGGGGCCACGTATATCTGGTGTCTTTGGTTTGCTTTGTGCTGTGCTATTTATGTTATGAATATGCTTTGTGATTTGATTATGATTGCTTAAGTGCTTTACTTTTGTTAAGGGTAAATGAATGCTAGATCTAACTTATTGTGTTAAGTGCTAAGTGTTTAAGGTGCATAATCTTTTGTTATTACTGTGCTAGATCTATCTTAGATTATGTTATGCGATGTTAATAAGGTGAATAAACTAATGCATGTTGCTTCCTAAGCATTAACAGAACCCTTGCGAAGTGTTAGTATCACAAATTTGTGTCCCAGCCTAGTTACATACACCTTCGTCTTGCAACCCCCCCCTGCTTCTACCTTGGGTGAGACTGCGCCTGCTTCACAGGTGTTGTTGAAAGGGCTGATAGTCGGGGTTTTGTTGGTGTGCTGTTAAGCGTTGAACCCTGGGTCTGCCCCTGTGCAAAAAAATCAAATAAGCAGATTTGAAAATAATGATCAATATTTCATAATTGAAAATCCCTTTATGTGATTCTAAATAGAAAAAGAAATACCTCCTTGAAGACGTTCCTTTATTCGATGAAGAAATCCATGCTTGAGATTTGGATTCTTCTTTTTTAGTGATTTAGTACCATAGATTTCTCATCACCATGAATCTCTCATCAACATGGCCATCTCATTTCCATGGTTCTTATACCATGTTAACATTCACCAATTGTCTTTAGAAACACAATTTTATTAATTAGGGAAAGAAAATTACATAATAGGTGAGAGACATAGTGTATATAGAACCTTTGTAGCCTTATATCAACCTTATATCAACACACTGCCTATCCTTTACCAACAATGAAAGGATAATCAATATGACAAGGATATGACAAGGACAATCTATCTCCTAGGAAATACCTATTTACTAGAATAAAATTTAATTATTATTTTTCTAGGAAAATGCCTATCTTAATAAACTTTAGGATTACTAGGCCAACAATTTTAACATTCTCAGCTATATTTTCTCTAGGAAGTTCCTTGAAGAGCTGTTTGAAATGATTAATACCTTCCTCAACCACATCACTGAAAATTTATAATTGTTCCCCTATCTCGTTCTTTATATTCCATATAATGTTAACGTTTTTCCTCATTTTTGCAAAATTGTGAAAGAAGCGAATATTTTCATCACCTTGATTTGAACAAGGAGATATACTCTTTGTCTCCACTTCACTTCTTCACAATCTAGTAGCTCTTGTTTGATTCTTCTAGGTATTTTAAACTCCTTAGTTCTTCTACGTTGAAAATTCCATTCATATTGGTTTTGAAATATTTTAGATGTCCTCTTCAAAATACCACAACAATTCTTGAGACTCAAGCTTATTTTTCGCTGACTCTATGGTTTACCTTTTGATACTCTTAAGATTATCACTAAATTGAAACATCATTCAATCCTCCATGTGGCTCTCATAATTTCTCAATTCATTTTGAACCAAACCCATGGTTTTAGGGTCCTTCAACCAATGTGAGTTGAATTTGAAAGTGTCAAGAGGCTTGGACTCAACATCACCCACTTGAATAAAAATCGGAACATGTTCTGAAAGCCTACCCTCACCTATTTAAGAATTATTGATTTTTTTCACATTGTCAACAATAGTATCTTCTATAAGAAACCTATCTAGTATTTTGGAAATTCCTCCACTTCATCCTCTATTAATCCCCATAGGTTTAATAACCAGATGATCCATCCCATAAACTATCCTTTTCAATCTTCTAAAGTAGGAAATATTCCAATGGGTCCATCCTACCTAATATTCCCCCCCCACACTTCACCTTGATTCTTGATAATATTTATATCACCACCCTATTGGTTGTGGAACCTGATTATCTTCTTGATTCATAGGTTTATTTCAGCCATGCTTGGACCCCATTCCCTAACTGGGGGGTGTGGGGGGCCTTTCCCCCAAAACAATGTCACAAGGGGGGTACAGGGGGGCGACGAAAATTTTTGTAGCCCCCCCCCCCGGCGGTGGATTCAGGGGCAACGCCTCCGAAGCGAAATATTGGGAGAAATTTCCTTGTAAAATATTGTAATTTTGTAGTCAATTTGGACTATTCATTATAAGGTCACAGATCTGACGGTAGAAGTTATTTTTATGGATTTTTTCCCTAGAAGGAAACCCTCTTTAATGAGGGAATTTTATTGCGGCTATGGAGGTGTGTGATTATTGTATTATGAGAGAAGACACTATGAGAGAAATAAGAGGAAGTTATAGCATGTGTGATGTAGGTTGTATCCATTCATTTTGCTGGATAATAAAAAGGAAGGACTTGCCAATTTCTTTGGTGGACGTATCCCACATTGGGTGAACCATGTATATCTATGTCTCTATTGTATTGTGTTTCCTCTGTGTTTTATTTCCACATTTGTTTTATTTTATTGCTTCACGATATTGTTTTTCTAACAACTGGTATCAAAGAAAAAGGTATCTCATAGGAAAAGAGGGTTCCTGGTTCGAGTGGGAGTAATGACAGAAGATGGAAAGTTTAGGGTCAAGAAATTTTCTGGCCAAAACTACCAGTTATGGAAGATGCAAATGGAATATTATTTATATTAGAAGGATATATTCCTACCATTGGGTGGAGTATCAAAGAATCTGATGACGATGAAGGACAAAGAATGGGAGGTTCTTGACATAAAAGAACTAGGAATGATACGACTGAGCCTAATAGTGTTGGTAGATTTCAATATTTCGAAAGAAAAGATAATGAAGGAACTGATGGAAATTAGATTAACTATATGAAAAACCCTTGGCATTCAATAAGGTATTTCTAATGAAGCGATTATTTAATATGAAGATGTCAAAAGGTGGGTATGTTGCAGATCATTTAAATGAATTTAATACAGTTACTAATCAACTAAGTTCTGTAAAAGTGGACTTTGATGATGAGGTAAGGGATCTTATAATTTTATGCTCATTGCTAGAAAGATGGAATGTCTTGGTCATGGATGTAAGTAACTCTGTCTCTGGTTCAAACACTCTAAAATTTGATGATGTTGTTGGTGTTATCCTTATCAAGGAAATGTGACGGAAAAACACAGGTGAGACATTAGGTAGTGCGTTGACGGTGGAGAAAAAGGGAAGACAAAACGATAGAGAAAAGGGCTCAGGGAACCCTGGAATTATAGGAAGGGCAGATCCAAATCCATACTGGGAAAGATAAAGTGTTGTAATTTTGGGAAGAAGGGACATATGAAGAAAGACTGCAGATCTCCAAAGAAACAAAGAGATGGAAAACATGAGAAAAATCAAGAAGCAAATGTAACAGGTGATGTGTTACAATATGCTTTGATTCTTTCTATAGATAACATTTCTAAGTCCTAGTAGTAGATTCAGGGGCTTCATTTCATGCCACACCCCATAAGAAACATTTTCTAGATTATGTTCAAGGTGATTTTGGACATGTTCATTTGGGTGATGATACACCATGCAAAATTGTTGGAATGGGTAAGGTACAAATAAGGAAAAAGAGTGGAAACCAATGGTTGTTGAAAGAGGTAAGACATGTTCCAGATCTAAGGAAAAGTCTAATTTCAACAGGGCAGTTGGAAAGTGAAGGATGTATATCTTTATTTACATATAAGGCATGGAAGGTCACCAAAGGATCACCGATGATAGAAAAAGGAGAGAAGGTAGTTACATTGTATTTATGTACTGGTAATATTGATTATTATATCTCTTTAGCTTCTACAGGAGTGGATACAACACTGTGGAATCATAGGCTTGGACACATGAGTGAGAAGGGGATGCAGATACTTTACAAAATAAAATTGTTGCCATATCTTAAAAAAATTGATTTGGATTTCTGTGAGCATTGTGTTTATGGAAAATAGAAGAGAGTCATATTTCTCAGAGTCAGAAAAGAAAAGAAAAGTGAAAGGTTAGAGCTTGTGCATAAATATTTATGGATACCAACTCATGTATAATCTCTTGGTGTCTCTCGTTATTATGTTACTTTTATTAATGATGCAACTAGAAAAACTTGGGTTTATTGCATTCGACAAAAATATGATGTTTTTGAAACTTTTAAGAAATGGAAATCTTTGGTTGAGAATGAGACAAGAAAAAGGTTGAAGTGTCTCAGATAAGAAAATGGAGGTGAATATTGCAGGAAGGAGTTTGATGATTACTATTCATACCATGGGATTTGTAGAGAGAAAATAGTTCTAGGAACACCACAAGAAAATGGTGTGTCAGAAAGGATGAACATGGAAATCATGGAGCGTGCAATGAGTATGAGATTACATGCAGGGTTTCCCTTACAGTTTTGGGCAAATGCTGTAAATACTACTGTTTACTTAATAAACATAGGACCTTCAAGCTCTTTGGATGGTGGCATTCCATAGGAGGCATGGACATGTAAAAAGGTAAACTATTCTTTTTTGAAGACTTTCAGTTGTGAAGCATTTGTCCATATTGATAAATAAAATAGAACAAAGCTTGAAGCAAAATCCAAGAAGTGTACCTGTATTGGATATGGTGTTAATGATTTTGGTTATCGCTTGTGGGATTATGAAAATCACAAAATCATTAGAAGTAGAGATGTCATATTCAATGAGAAGGTCATGTACAAAGATCAGTTGCAGGGAAAGAAACAGGAAAAAAAAAAAACCAGAATACACAATGCTTGATGAGATCACTGAAAAAGAAATTCCAAAGGTACCAGAAAATCAAAATGTACAACAACATGAGAAATAGGTACCTCAAACTCCTACAAGTGTTGTTAGAAGATCTACCAGGTTAAGTATACCTCCTGAACGATACTCTCCTTCATTGTATTATTTATTGTTGACTGATTCTGGTGAACCAGAAAGTTATGAAGAGACAATGTAGGTAGACACTAAAAGGAAGTGGGAGAAAGGCATGAAAGAGGAAGTGGATTCCTTGGTAAATAACTATAATTAGGACTATTTTAAGTCTTGTGTCAGTAAATATTTGCATCTTGAACAATCAGATGTAAAAACAACTTTTCTCCATGGGGATTTGGAGGAAGATATTTATATGCAACAACCACAAGGGTATGAGGTCAAAGAAAAGGAAAATTTGGTATGCAGGTTGAAGAAGAGATTGTATGGCCTAAAGCAAGCTCCAAGGCAATGGCATTTTAATTTTGAAAGGTTTATGACAGAACAAGTTTATAATAGATGTCATTCTGATCACTGTGTTTATTTTAAAAGGCTAGAAAATGGAAGCTATATTATCTTGCTATTGTATGTAGATGCCATGATTTTTGCAGGGTCTAATATGCAGGATATAAACGTGCTCAAGAATAAATTAGATAATTCATTTTCAATGAAGGATTTGGTTGCTGCAAAGAAAATCCTTGGTATGAGAATAACAAGAGACAAGAAAAATCACAAATTGACATTGTCTTAGGGTGAGTACATAGAGAAGGTGTTGGAGAGGCTTAGAATGTAGAATGCAAAACCAATTAGTACACCTTTGGACAACCATTTCAAATTAACTAAGGAAATGTGTCCCAAGACACATGCGAAGATAGAATACATGTCCAGGGTCCCTTATTCATCAACAATTGGTTGCTTGATGTATGCGATGGTTTGAACAAGACCAAATATTGCACATGCAGTGGGAGTTTTGAGCAGGTATATGAACAATCTAGGTAAAGAACATTCAGAGGCAGTAAAGTGGATTCTTAGGTATTTGAGAGGTACTGCTACTCATGCATTATGTTTTGGAGGTTCGAACAATATTCTACATGGATATGTTGATTAAGATATGGTAGGTGATAAAGATAGCAGGAGGAGCACCACATGGTATGTTTTTACTATAGGTGGAACAACAATAAGTTGGATTTAGAAATTACAAAAGGTTCTTGCACTTTCAACAATAGAAGCAAAGTATGTTGCTGCTACAGAGGCTAGTAAAGAAATGATTTGTTATAGAGGTTTATGGAGGAATTGGGAAAGAAGCAGGAAAATAGCAGGTTGTATTGTGACAGTGACAGTTCCATTCATCTTGCAAACAACTCAACCTTCCATTCAAAGACTAAGCATGTACAAGTCAGGTACCATTTCATACGATCCATCTTGGAAGATGGACATTTGAAGTTGGAAAATATACATACTAGCCAGAATCCTGCAGACATGTTAGCAAAGGTAGTTATAAGCATGGAGAAACTAAGTTCCTACTCATTTTCAGTTGGTCTTCAAGCATGTAGGTGAAGATGAGAAATTTTCTAGGTCCAAGGTGTTGATGATTACAACTACATGAGACATCCTCCATGACACAGACTGAGTGAGTCGACCTGAGAGAGATCCCATGAGTTAGGTGTGCCCATGAGATGGGTGTGTTGTTCCTCTCTAAGACAGAGAAGGAACATTATGTGCCCCTGTGTAAGGAAGATTCCCATTAGATGGGTGTGTCATTTCTCTCTGCGACAGAGATGGAATGCTGTGTGCCCCTATTTAGGGAAGATTCCCATGAGATGGGTGTGTCATTTGAGATGAAACAATGAGTACTCCTGTGTGGGGTGAAGGTGCCCATATTGTTCTCCTCTGTGTAGATAAGTTGAGATGATATGGTACTCCATATGATTCTCATGTAAGACTCAGTGAGATAGAGATCTGTTGAGTTGGATGTTCCTATGGATGAGCATAGGTGGACATGATCCTAGTGTCTGAGCACTAGTGAGTGTGTGTCCAGATGATTCTCCTGTGAGACACAATGAGACAAAGATCTGTTGAGCTGGACGTCCCCATAGCTAAGCCATGTGGACGTGCCCCTAGTGGCTGAGCACTAGTGGGTGTGTGAGATAGCTTGATATATTTTCTAAGAGTCAGAATTACCTGTAACCCTAATTGTGATGTGAAGGGTATAGGTCGGCCTCACCATAAAGTGAAAGATAATTAATGTAAAAGATGATAAATATGGTAATTATTAATTATATTTTGAGTTATTGAGGTTGGATCTATTGTGACAATAGACAATACTTTTGATGTGTCTAGTCTAATATAAATAAAGGTGATTTCCCCATTGAGGAAACACAACACAAGTGTGAGTTTGGAAATTTCAGCAAGTACTTGTTCTTGGGCTGAAGTGCACACCTCTCTTGGGCGCTAGTATTCTAGGTTTTGTGAGCACCCTTTTGTGTGCTAGGTTTATGGTGTGGTAGGTCTCTCTCTTAAATAATATAGCAAAGGATTGGCTAGGTTTTCTTCCCTTGTTGATAAGGGTTTCCCAGGATACTTCTTGTGTACTTGTGCATGGTGTTTTCTTCTTGTGATCTTGGTTACTGCAACAAATTGTTTATGGTGTAACTACAATTGTCTATGGTTCAAGTTAAATGATAAAATTGGAATGAAATTCATGCTTGAGCCTAGCTTAATGAAAATTCCACATGGTTTCAAAGATTAGGTCTTGAATAATCCATTGAACAAACCTTCAAAGCAAGCCATCCTCTTTTTGCAGAACCGTATGACCCTCCTAGGGTTTCCAGAAATTCCGTACAACCCTCCTTAGTTTTTAGTTTCAACCCTTAATACTTGGACGTTGGGGATAATTTTGGAATAGGAGAGTACGAACTCCTCCAGCGCACCTCCAAAAACTCTCAGAGTGAAATTATGAGCATTTTGTATTTTTGGCCCCAAGGTTTCTAGGGTTTCACAATTTTCTGTAGATTTTTTGTGTTAGGGTTTCTGCAGCTCATTGAAGGAGATTTTCAGCTCACCAATATTCCTGTGACTCTCCTAAGGATTATTGTTGGCAGTGATAAGCCCCAAAAAACCTAAGGTTTCTAGCCTATCCTAGCCGTTAGGTTTTCTAGCCTAGTTGGGAAGGGTTTGTGAAGAATCCAAAAATATTGTGAACAAACCTTGGTGGAAGATAGGCTTGATGGATCAAGCAACTTCAATTCTTGGAAGTCAAGAATTCAGGTCACCCTTGAAGAGGAAGACTTATTGTGGGTGATACAAAAAGGTTTACCATAGACAACTACCGATGAACAGAAGAAATACAGGAAGGAAGATGACGTCAAGGCAAGGAAGACAATCATCTAGTTGAGCTCTTACATTGAAGGGCCAACTTCAAAATAACAAGATGGAAAAAGGTGACACCGTGGATATCTTCTTCATGAATGTGTCAGAGGACATATATCAACCAAGTTCCATTGGAGAAATCATATAAGCACCCTCAGGTATGCACTTGTATATATTATTTGTATCATTGTCATGAGGGTACTTGCAGGAGGAAGGAAGCTTCGCTGAAATCATGAATCCAGAGGGATCTCATTCAGAGGAAAAACACATTGGAAGTGAAGACTCCAGGTTTGATTTTTTTTAATTATCATGCTTCTAACCTACATTTCTAAGTTTTCTACACTACAAGTAGGTATTGTAGCTGTGACAACAATCCTTAAATTGTTTTGATTCTAGAGATGTACTCATTATTCTCCTCTAGGATATATTCTTGTTTTGTTTCCTTTAGTTTATTTTATTGTTCCAGGCAGGTTAACAACAAAGGAATATGTTTATCCTCCAGACTTCAGAGGGAGTCAAAACTATTTGAGAAGGAGGAAGAACAAAACCATCATTGAGGCAACCAAATAAATGATGCATGATCAAAGTCTTCTTATGATTCTGTGGGAAGAAGTGTTGTCCCTCGACCAAGTTTGGGAGAACGCTGATTTTGTTTGACCATTTTTGGGACTTTGACAGGCTGGTCGAAGATGGAGCACCCAGGCGAAGCAGAGATCGCGAGATATCTCCCTTTTTGAGGGATTTTTGGGTTTTAGGGTTTATGTAACGGGTATGGGATGTCCGCCCATGGGGTTACCCATGCTTAGGCCTCTTTTGTAATGTATAAATAAGTAGCTAGGCATTGTAAGAAGTAGTTATGGTTAGCTATGTATGAGACCTAGAGAGCGGATGACTTAGTGCTAATATTAAATATGTGCAAGAAGATGTGTTAAGCCTTGTAGAGATAAGTTCAAGTGTTTTGTAAGTGCTTTGTTCACAGACCTCGGGTAAGGAGGATCTGGCGAGGTGTGCACAGATCTCCTGTCCTATGTGGAGTTGTCTTTGTGGCTCTGTGCTTGTAAGGAGATTGAAGAGACTAATAAAGAAGAAGAAGAGGAGTTGGTGGATGTAGCCCCACACTGGGGTGAACCACGTATATCCTGTGTCGATGTTCTTTGTGCTATGTTGTTTATTCTGTTTATGTATTTAATTGTTTAAATCCATTGATGCTCAAGTGCTTATGTATGAATGAATGCTAGATCTACTCTAATGCTGTGTGCTAATGGTTAGATATGCTTAGATCTTGAGTAATACTACACTATTGTGTAACAAGGGTTTAACTTGTGATGTGAATAAGGGTTAAAGACTGATGAATGTTAATTTCTAAGTGCTCTGTTAAGTATTGTGATCACAGATATGTGTTCCAGCTAGGTTGCAAACACCTGATTCCTGCAACCCCCCCTTCCTCTACCTCGGGTGAGACTTCATCTGCTTCGCAGGTCTTGCTGAAAGGGCCAGTAGTTAGGGTTTTGTTGGTGCACTATTGAAGTGTTTAACCCTGGGTCTACCCCTGTGCCAATATTCCTCGACTTCACATCAATCTGGGCCATCCCAAACCGCAATGGAGAAGAGAAGCAAGCATCGCAACGACCTGGCGAACGCGAAGCTCATCCCGTCGGTCTTGCCCGACTACATCCTGCCTCTGGCTGGCGTGGTTAGTCGTGAAAATGTCCCAAGAGATTTTGAATACACGGTCATCACTGCGTACCTCCCGAAGGGTATACGCGCAGTAGGACTACAGCTAGGACCAATCCCTGATCTTAAAATCAACGTCTTTAACCTGGGAGACATAAATAATTATGTGATGCTCACACCACATAGGTAATTGCCAAAGACGATGGGGAAGTAGCTGAAGATAGTCCCCCAACGGTGGATCAAGGAGATTGCGAGGTCTACCATCCTTAACGTTACGAAGATACCCCACTTCGGCAGACATCAGGAAGTTAACGCGTGCGTTAAACTCCTCCTGTCGTGCTACCATGGAGGTTATATATGGTTAGATAGGTGTGTGAATGTGGATCCAGTGATGATCCACATTATCACTGGATTGAGCGTACAGGGACTAGACCCTCACCAGTTCTATCCAGGGAAGGCTACAGATTGCTCCCTGGCGCAGCGTATAAAGGAAATGTATGGTGATGTGGAGAACGGGAAGCGAGGCTACAAGGTAGCCTCCATACAAGATGGCGTAGTGTGCCTAGATTGCCAGTTGATTGCTGGTAAGCTCGTCAGGAAGAACATATCAATGCAGGTCACGGGGTTCGTAGTCGACCTCGCAGGGAAGTGTGTTAAAGGGATGCAAATGAACTAGGCGAGCTAGCTTGTCAACGAGTTGGAGAAGGACTGCCGCGAAGCGCAGGACCAAGGTTATGAATTCCACTTTAGTTGGTTACTCGTACTCATAGAATTTGTTGCTTGGGAGATGCCAGAGGGAACGACATTCCCTGAAGTTGAGCCATCAGAACCACTGTCCGCGAGGTTCACCACCTTATGGTATACAAGCGATATGATGAAGCAGTGGTAGTCAAATTGTTTCTTCCACACCTACTACTTATAGCTCATGCGGGCCATTGAATCCTTTCTCTGAATGACGCTGAATACACTCCATAGCTTCATGCCACTCGTGAAGTTCCGCATAGACCGCCACTTCATATACATCACCACGCGTGGGAACGAAAACAAGGAGGAGATGGAGTCTTAATACAAGTTGACTAAGGAAGATATGGAGGAGATAACCAAGGAATGGCCTGCAAAATTCCTTGCACCAGTTGGAGATGAAGAACTCTCAGAACCCAAACTCATTGAAAGTCTCGTGGTCACCAGGACTGAGTGTGATAGACCGAGTAGCGCTAAGAAAAATAAAAATAAGGAAGAAGTTCAGGAGATAAACAACGCATCGGAGGAAACTGCACCTGACTCACCTGGAGGAGGAGGAGGTGACGAAGTAAACCAAGAGGAGGAAGGGGAAGACGAGCAGAAAAAGGGAAAAGTGACACAGCCGAAGGATCCCCTTATAGAGGATGAGACGTTGAAGAAAAGGAAGGTTTCTACAAATAAACCCTTAGCGTAGAAGAATTCAAGAGCCAATAAGCCTCAATCAAAGGATGTACTCATAGTAGATGATATTGACCTATTGACCTTATCATCACAGCTGTAGTAGATGCTTCAGAGGATATTTTGCAGAGAAACGAAGTAAAGCAGGAGACAACGTATGACATAATCGAGGCAGAGCTGAAGGGGGTACAAAAAGCTCTCTGTTCAAGCTGCGCAGTGTCTACTACGCTGTCATCATCATAAGCTATATAGTTGGGGGATGAGCCCACCCAACTGCGAAGGATAGCAGATGCTACAGAAGCTCTCCTTCGTCTAGTACAAGAAGAAAAAGAGCAGACCGCAGAGGCCTTGAAGCAAGAAAAGGAGGAATCCCTAGAGTAACGTCGGGTTGCGTAGTAAGAGAAAGATGACCTACGGGAAAAGTTTGAAGAGGACAGAGAACAGATCCAGAAAGAAAAAGAACAGTTTCTCGTGGAGCAGATTGGGGTTAGATAAGAAGTAACTAGAGAACTTCGTTCTGTGCTAGGATTGGCTCAGATGGAAGAAGAGACAGCTGAGAGTCAAGTGGGGAAGCTCACTGAATCCATTCAATAGCTTCAAGCAAGAGTAACAGAGTTAGAACTGCAAGCAGTGCCGAGCACTCTGAAAGAAGTGCGATATCAAAGGGAAGAAACTGCCAGGAGCGTAGTAGAAAGAATCAAGGCATTGGCTTCAGAATGAAAGAAATTAAGTAACCAAAGTGCGTAGACTTATGAGTGCCTTGCAGAAGACCCAAAGCTAAGGATATTGGATGCACAACTCCAAGAGGAAAAGAAACAAGCATCGACAATGCAAGCACAACTTAAGAAACTTACAGTCGTTGAGAAGATGAAGAGATCGCAGGATAAACACACAGTTCAACAACAGGTCACTGCTATCCAGAGCAGAATGATGGAAGTGACACAACGACTCCAGCCGGTGCAAGACGAAGCCTGCACCCTCTTCAAAGAGATCAAGGAACAAGGATCACAGCTGGAGCAGGTGGTCGTAACAGTGGAACATTTCCTGGAAGGGCTTGTCACCGAGCAATTCATTCAGGAGTTCGCCAAGAAGGAGGCTCTGGCGAAGTAGCAAGTCGAGGAAGATCAAGGCCTTCAAAGCAATGTTGCCCAGATCATAGTGAATCAGGTTGAGTCATAGGTGAGTGTTGGGGGCCTGTTGGCCCTCGACCAATTTTGGGAGAATGTGGTCCTATTTGACCATTTTTGGGACTTCGACAGGCTGGTCGAAGACGAAGCACCTAGGTGAAGCGGAGATCGTGGGATCTCACCCTTTTTGCGGGATTTTTGGGTTTATGTAACGTGTATGGGATGTTGGCCCATGGGGTTACCCATGCTTAGGACTCTTTTGTAATGTATAAATATAAATAAGTAGCTAGGCATTATAAGAAGTAGTTATGGTTAGCTATGTGCGAGACCTAGAGAGTGGATGGCTTAGTGCTAATATTAGCTATGTGCAAGAATATGTGTTAAGGCTTGTAGAGCTAAGTGCAAGTGTTTTGTAAGTGATTTGTGCATAGACAGTGTAAAGGCTCTGTGCTTGGACTTAACTCTTGGAAGGGGGATTTGGTGAGGTGCACTCAGATCTCTTGTCCTATGTGGAGTTGGATATGTGGCTCTGTGCTTGTAAGGAGATTGAAGAGACTAATAAAGAATAAGAAGAGGAGTTGGTGGACTTAGACCCACACTAGGGTGAACCACGTATATCTTGTGTCGATGTGCTTTGTGCTATGTTGTTTATGATATTTATGTATTTAATTCTTTAAATCCATTGATTCTCAAGTGCTTATGTATGAATGAATGCTAGATCTACTCTGATGATGTGTGCTAATGGTTAGATATGCTTAGATCTTGAGTAATACTGTATTGTTCTGTAACAAGGGTTTAACCTGCGATGTGAATAAGGGTTAAAGACTGATGAATGTTAATGTTAATTGCTAAGTTCTCTATTAAGTATTGTGATCATAGATATGTGTCCCAACTAGGTTGCAGACACTTGAGTCTTGCAACCCCCCCGCCTCTACCTCGGTTGAGAATTCATCTGCTTCGCAGGTTTTGCCAAAAGGGCCGATAGTTACGGTTTTGTTGGTGCGTTGTTGAAGCGTTGAACCCTGGGTCTGGACTTGTGCCAACAAGAATCATGCATGACATCAATATATCTTCAGAACATGAGTCCTCATCGGATCTTGAAGAAAATAACTCTCGATGAAGACTTCACCGGAGTGAATCCTAAGATTGGACACTTAAAGACATTTGGGTGCCCAATATATTTTCATGTACCCAAAGAGAAGAGATCCAAGCTGGAAACTTCAGGGACAAAGGGTACATTTGTGGGATACAATGAATCCTTGAAAGCATATTGGATCTACATCCCTGATTAGAGACAAATTGAGATAAGCAGAGATGTTATCTTTGAAGAAGAGATATCCTTTCACAGATCCAGAGAATATCAAATGGAGATTGACAATGAGACAATACCTTCTCCCCCTTCAACAGTTCAAAGGGAGAAAATCATTATTCCACTTGATCCAGTTGAGCCAGTTGATCCTGTTTCTCCAGTTGATGTTCCCAAAAACATTGCAGCAGGCCATAAAAGGCTTGTCTGGGCTTGAAAAAATCTGCAAGAGGCAGAGGGACATGCAGCTCCTCAATGCACATTCTGAGAGAGCAAGGGAGCAAAGAAACTTTCAAGCTACTTTTTAGCCATGATTCACATCATTGATTCTGAGCCTTCTTGTCATGGAGAAGCAACATGTGAGTAGGTATGGAAAGATGCCATGACAAGAGAATATCAATCCATCTTGAAGAATGATGTGTGGGATATTGTTCCGAGACCAGAAGAGAAGCCTGTAGTGACTTCCAAGTGGATCTATAAGATCAAACATATACAACTGATGGAAGTATCAAAAAATACAAAGCGATATTTGTAGCCAGAGGACTCTCATAAGTAGAGGGAGTTGACTATGATGAGACATTTTCTCTAGTAGCCCGCTACACTTCCATATGTACTATCATTGCACTAGCTACATCCATGAGTTGAAAAGTACATTAGATGGATGTAAGGAAGACCTTTCTCAATGGTGATATCGAGGAAGAAGTTTATATTGAGCAGCTAGAAGGATTCATGATACACGACGAGAAATCTCATATGTACAGGTTGAAGAAATCCCTGCATGGACTAAAGCAATCACTTCATGCTTGGTATGAGAAAATAGATGGATTATTGATGAGTTTGGGCTTCAAAAAGAGTGCTTATGATCCAAACCTATATTATTACATTGTTGGTGACAAGTGCCTAATATTGGTCTTGTATGTAGGTGATTTATTCCTCAATGGTTCAGAAAGACTTATTGCTAAATGCAAGCGAGCATTGACTTCTAAATTAAAGATGAAGGATATGGGTATGATGCATTACTTCTTGGGACTATAAGTATGACAGAGGATTGATGATATTTTTCCAAGTCAAGGAAAATATACAGTGAAGATATTGAAGAAGTTTGGTATGACATAGTGCAAATCCATGCTTACACCAATGGTGAGGAATTTGAAGAAAATAAATGATGCTTCTATTGATTCAAGTGAGATTGATCCACAACTAAGATTATCATTGATGTATCTGGTTAACACCAGACCTGATGTATGCTATGCAGTGAATGTACTTAGTCAGTTCATGAGTCAACCAAGATAGACTCACTGGATAACAACGAAACATGTATTGAGATACCTACAAGGCACAATTGGATATGGCCTTAGATATTCCTCCAGTATAGACTTGAGTTTGCAGATATATATCGATGCATGTTGGGTAGAAAGCGCAATGGACCGGAAGAGAACCTCCGGTTTATTTCTTTACCTTGGGGTTTGCCATGGTTTCCTAGTGCAACAGGAAACAAAGATCTGTGGCCTTGAGTACCGCAGAGGCAGAGTATATAACATTGAGTGTGGCAGTCTGCGAAGCAATGTGGCTTCACAAACTTATGACAGATTTATTTGATCATGAGATGGATCCTAGCACTATCCATTGTGATAATCAGAGCTGTGTGAAGCTCTCTGAGAACCCTTTGTTTCGTGATATATTGAAACGCATTAAGATAAAATATCACTATATCAGAGACATTGTGTAGAGGAAAACAATAAACATACAATACCTTCCTACCCATGAGAAGATTGCAGATATATTCACCAAACCACTTGCCAAGATGAAGTTCGAGTACTTCCGTGAGAGACTTGGCCTGGTGGAGAATACCTCCATAGATAAGAGGGAGTGTTGACGACTACAACCAAGAAGAAGTTCGAGTACTTCATGTGAGACTTGGACTGATGGAGAAAGCCTCCCTAGATGAGAGGGAGTGTTGATGATTACAGCTACATGAGACATCCTCCATGACACAGACTAAGTGAGTCAGCCAGAGAGAGAGCCCATGATTTGGGTGTGCCCATGAGATGGGTGTGTTGTTCCTCTCTAAGACGGAGAAGGAACATTGTGTGCCACTGTGTAGGAATATTCCCTTGAGATGGGTGTGTCGTTTATCTCTGAGACAAAGATGGAACGTTGTGTGCCCATGTGTAGGGAAGATGCCCATGCGATGGGTGTGTCATTTGAGATGAAACGATGAGTAATCCTATGTGGGGTGAAGGTGCCCATATTTTTCTCCTCTATGTAGAGAAGTTGAGATGATATGGTGCTCCAGATGATTCTCTTGTGAGACTCAATGCAATAGAGATCTATTGAGTTGGATGCTCCTTTGGATGATCAAATGTGGACGTGATCCTAGTGGTTGAGCACTAGTGAGTGTGTGTCCAGATGATTCTCCTATGAGACGCAGTGTGATAGAGATCTGTTGAATTGGACGTCCCTGTGGCTGAGCACAGGTGGGCGTGCCTCTAGTGGCTGAGCACTAGTGGGTGTGTGAGATCCCTTGCTATATTGTATAAGAGTCAAACTTACCTGTAACCCTAATTGGGATGTGAAGGGTACAGGTCGGCCCCACCATAAAGTGACAGATAATTAATGTAAAATATAATTAATATGGTAATTATTAATTATATTTTTAGTTATTGAGGTTGGCCCTGTTGTGCCAATAGACACTACTTTTGATGTGTCCAATCTAATATAAATAAAGGTGTTTTCCCCACTGAGGAAACACAACATAAGTGTGAGTTTGGAAATTTCAGCAAGTACTTGTTCTTGGGCTGAAGTGCACACCTCTCTTGGGCGCTAGTCTTATAGGTTTTGTGAGCACCCTTTTGTGTGCTAGGTTTATGGTGTGGGAGGTCTCTCTCTTCAAGAATATAGCAAAGGATTGGTTGGGTTTTATTCCCTTGTTGAGAAGGGTTTCCTAGGATACTTCTTGTGTACTTGTGCATGGTGTTTTATTCTTGTGATCTTGGTTACTGCAACACATTGTTTATGGTGTAACTACAATTGTCTATGGTTCAAGTAAAATGATAAAATTGGAATGAGCTTCATGATTGAGCCTAGCTTAATTAAAATTCAACACAAGGTGGAGTATAGTCCAACAGGTACATCAACAATGTAGTTGTTGTGATCAGTCTCCAAGTGGGATATTGTTGGTTGTGAAGCCTGATTATCTTCCTGATTCAGAGGTTTGTTCCATCCATTCTTGGACCTAATTCCTTAATGGTGGGGTGTGGAGGGGATTTCCACCCCAAAAATGTCG
>SNQJ01S0090185.1:56276-74745 GCA_010110895.2 Picea sitchensis | reverse complement strand
TGTTGATGGATGTTGCTGTTGCTGACAAGACGAATCTGATGAAAGAAGAAAAGGATGGGCCCTCCAGGGCCATGCTCAGGTCAATCCTGCTCTCAGTACTCCATCTCTAGGACCTGTGGGCCTCGAGACATGATCTCCTAGTTATCCCTAGAAATCGGGGATAACACAACCTATCCTCTCACTTTTGCTTGGCTCTTCTCCAACTCGAGGGGGCTATCCCTAGCAATTAGGATTACTAAAGCTATAGTCAATGAAGCTCAGAGTTGATGTGAAGAGATAGCTCTAGCAAAACAATTTTTTTGTAGTTTTAAAGAAGCAAAGGAATGATGGAGGGATCAAGATATTAGTGCCAATCCAACAAGGTAAAATGGAGTCAAAAGGGCAATCCAAGGGCAAGCTCAATAAAAGGTTAAGACTACAAAGGCTACAATATGCATGCCACAAGAACAACTTAGTATTGCTGAAAATGATAGTAAAGGAATACTCGGAGGGATTTAAAGTGCCACATCAAAACTTTGCCAATGAGGTGTGCCTTACCATGGAGTATTTACTATTAACCTAGCAACCACTCATGTAGATTTAAGATGCAAGAGAATAATCCATAGACAAGACAACAAAGGGTCAAGGGGGGACAAATTCCTCACACAAAACCCTTCCAATATGATAGATGTATATTTCACCAATGGCCAATCAATAAATAAATAAAAACTAAGATAAGATATTAAAATCATAAATAAACAACAAATAGGACTCAAAGATCGTGACTATTCATAAAGGTACCCTTTTGAAGTATATCTATACACGAGGGTGAACCTTCATTGTATGTCATCAATCACACACACACACACACACACAGATATATATATATATATATATATATATTCCAATTTGAAACTTTGAAAATATAGCTCGAGTTTATACACTTCATGAACCAGACCGAAACCAGTTGGTCCTAAGCAGTTCCCCTATGCTAATGCCTGTATTTATAAGATCATCTACAAACAATTAGAATAACAATGTCCATACTATTTTTCTTGATGTACAAGTTAAGATCTGAAGCACTCCTTTGAAAGCTGCTTGCGCTCATATGTTCAAGCATAGTTAGCAGAACTGTCAGACAGGACCAAAACCAGACAGTCCTGAGCAGTTCAGAACAAAAGCAGCCTGAACCAGTGATTGAACTGAACCAGACACCAGTTCTCTCCTGAATCAGTTGGTTCGGATGGTTCCGATCCGGACTGGCCCTAAAAAGTATTAGGGTCTACCCATGCACTATCATGCCCAAAAAACTGAATAAATCAAGCAAAACAAAAGGTAAAAAAGGGTGCCACCCTCCCAAACCCTAATCGATTGTTATATATTGAAGCCCCCACCCTCTATTTGCCTCACATTTCTCATTGATCATTTGTGAGCATTTGGACATTGCAGAGCTGTGGGGAAGAGTGTTGATTCGGAGCAAGCTTGGAGCTGATTTGGCAATGTTTCTGCACTGCTTTCGGTCAATCCCAGGTTGGAGATGTCCATGAAATTAAACGAAAAGTGGAAGTATGTTCAACTTCCATTGCTTCCATGAAGTTCAAATTGAGAAATGTTATCGGACAGACAGAAGCATGAAGGGAGCAAGATGAAGCCAAGTTCAACAAGGCCAATAAGGAAAAGGACAGACTGTATGTGGATGCTACCAAAGATATTCAATCTCTTTGGGATTGGGAGAAGGAGTCTCAGGACACATTAACTAATCTGAGGAGCCAAATAAACAAACTGATGGCTGGCCTCTACGTTGCTCAGAACCTGCTATCTTGCCTCGCCAGCCATGTGAACCTTCCCCTTCCTGAAATGCCAGTTCACAGTGCTGCCAGTTGCTGAGCTGCAGAAGAGCCACAGGAGCAACCCAAAATCACCAGCCAAGGTAATACGGACGTTGGGTCTAGTTAATTTATTTCCTCGAGTCTCGTCATGTTTTGTTTTTCTGTTTGCTTTTAGGAAAGTTTGTTAAACTTGTCTCCTGCAAGTTTTGGAGCAGGCAAACCATGTATCTTTTCAATATGTGCATGCTTGAGGCTACTCTCTTTCTATACTTCAAACTCTTAGCATGGATCAGAATTGTACTTCAGATGTACAGGTTAAGCCACAGCCTATTTTGGTAATAAAATCTCCTAACAGTTACTGTTAAAAAAATAAAGGCATACTTTTGTATTTTTGGGAGTTATGCTGTTATGTCTGAAAGCATTGTACATATATCTTTCTTCCTTAATGAAATACTGCATCACATCGTGCACAAGTTTCTTTTTTGTTAAAAGTCTTTTTTCTCAACATCTCCAGCAATCAAAATGAATCTGCTTGGTCCTCCTGTTACGAAAGAATTTGGCAAGGCTAAATGCAACTAACCCAGAGATCCACTTTCTCAAAACACATTGGTAAATGTCAAATACAAGTGTTTAGATTTAAGGCAAAGTAGTATATACGAAAAGGATGCCCGTGGATTTTTAATTCTTATATCATATCTTCAGCGCAATATACAAGTTGATTAAGAGACATTAACATGCTATGACAGGAAAGATACAGGAACTCAGTTGAGTCAGATAGCATTAACATGCAGCCTATTCAAGCACACTATCCATTCAAGAATGACCTTCTCAGAATAGACCATTCAGATCTGTATGTCTGAAATATAAATTAAGATTAGCACCCAATTTTCTTCAGTACACTTGTCATGATGAGTCAAGGAGTTTCTCATAGTAGGAGGGTAGTTTCACAAAGAAAAGCATGAAAAGATATTTTAAAAGCAAATCTGTATTAAACAAGGCAAACCAATATTCCAGAAACGCACATATTTCATGAACAAGGAGAAACAAGAAAATACAGAAGACAAGCACAACAGATTCAACCAATTAAAATTTAGATTCGAAATCGGAAAATGAGAGAATAAGAGTGATCAACTTCAGAATAAAAGTAGAAACAAACACTCTCTCACAAGAGAGAGTTCAAGTAAACACCATCAAAATAAGGTTATTTTAATATTAAAGAGTCCAGTTAATACTAGGAACAGATAACCACTCCCCTCGTACACCCACATCAAGGTCATTTCAAAATTCATAAGCAGCAAAAAAAGTAGAAGTTTATGTAAACCACGAAGAACAGAAGATAGACTTACAATTTTAGAAGGAAGTAGCTTGTTGTCAGAACTATTTACATCTCTTGAATCACCACCTTTCCAAACTTTCTCTGTTATCCTCAATTTGTTTGAAGCTGTCATTTCACCTGAATCCTTAATATATTTTCGTGTCTGAGAGTCTGCTGACAGAGGAATGATTTTTTGTGAGCAACTCAAGCCCCTGTTATCCGCAGTGTCAACCACCAATGCTCCCTTGACAAAACTATCCTTCAATACAAGAAGCATGTTGCTCTTCAGTTTTCCTCCATCCTTGATGTCTGCAGGAATTTTGGACATGTCCTTTTGGGAAGCCTTTACAGAAAGAGATGCCTCTTCTTTTTTTATATTTTCCTTGCATCTGTCAGCTTTAATTGGACCAGATCCAAAGGTAGAGGCTTGATTCTGCATCACTTTCACTTCTTGAGTTTCACTGGTTTTATTGAGTAAATTCTCACTACCTACAAAAGATGACCTAACCTGGCCAGAATTTGCCACATTTAAACCCACTAAAGGTGCACTTCTTGCTGCTGCTTTCATTCGAACACTACCAACCTTTAGCAGCTTCTTTGGAATCTCCTCTACACTTTTGGCACTGGGTATCTTCTTGATATCCTTTCTTTTCCTTTTCTTGGGGCCATGCACAGGTGATGAAGCAGGTTCACTCCTAAAGGAACAAATCTATGTAATTAAAAACTATTTCCACAAAAATCTTGACTTACTGCTAATTGCAGTAAGTCAATTAGCAGTAAGTCAAGATTTACCACATGCAGATATGAGAAAATTATACAAAAAATCTTGACCTACTGCTAATTGCAAGAACTAAATTTCTAAATTTAGAGAAAATTATACAAAAAGCAAGAAATGACAAAAAGCAAACAATAATGTTATGGCAGATACTAAAGCCATTTGAAATAAGAAACGGTATAGCCATCAATACTTGTCCAGGTTCTTTGAAGTTATTCCAATAAACATATTCACTGTAAGACATTGCAAACCAAGACAAGTAACTATTTCCAATTGAGAAAAGCCCTGGTAAATATTTCAGTTCTCAAAGTTGAGGTTCAAATTGTTGATGTTTCTGGTAGCTGCGGGAGGTATTCACCTCCGGGACAACCTTTCTTATAGAAGAAGATGCCAAGACGTCAAAGGAAAACCATTGAAAGAATTAAAGAAGCCCCAGAATATTTATATTGCTCCATAAGTCAAGTCGGCCTGGCAGAAAAGATAAAGTAAAATGTATTTTCCATAAAGGATAGGTCGGCCCCACTGGAAAAGTTCACTGGCAGATTAGTATAAATAAGAGTGGACGCTAGCTCATTTGTACACACACTCTCTCCACTCTGAAAAGAGGCGCAAGTCTAAGTGTGCGAGCTGTAACTGCTACATCAAATGAAGGAAGGGAAGCGCATGTCTGGTTGGTGACTATTTAGTATTTCTCAGTCATGGTGGTGCGCTAGAGGTGGACTAGTGCTCTAGCACTCTGGCTAGGGTTTACATTGCTGAGTTATTGCTGGACTCTTTCTTATTGATTTTGCTCTAGCGAATAGAGCTTGGTTATTCTGTCTTTTGCATGGATCTTCTCTATAAGAAGGTACTGGGTTTTCTCCCCTTGTGGAGAAGGGTTTCCCAGGGTAAACTACTATGCTCTGCTCGGGGGTGGCACTTGAGGATGCCTATGGTTGGGTGGCAATGAAAGAACATTGCCTATGGAAAAACGAGCAGTCCCATAATTTGTTTTGTAATTTGTGTTTGGTTAATCTTCTTGAGTCCTGGTTATTTACTACAGTGTTAAACTAGAAATTCAACATGGTATCAGAGCTGGTCTTGAAGATGACCAATTACACGAAATTTAAGGACTGTTAAAGCCCTGTTGCTGGCAGACGAGAAGGGCAGAGTCCCTTAAACAGTCCTGTGATGAAGTTTAAACTTTAAAGGCTGCCGCAGGCCTCTAGCCCTGGCTGTACCCCTGTCTAGGGTCTTAACAGAAAACCACAGTGAGGAGTAACCCTACTAGGGCTGCCACAGCAAGAAAGAAACACAATTTAATATGACCTTCTTCTGAGATAAATTGCAGGTGTCTTTGGCATGTTTTTTCTGTGGCAGTTTGAAAGGCTGTAGGGTAAATTCTGAGATGAATTAAAGGCCTGATTTCTGAGGTATATTCCAGCAAGTTTATGGCTGATTTCTGAGCGAGTTTATGACTGATTTCTGAGGTATATTCCAGCGAGTTTATGGCTGATTTCTGAGCGAGTTTATGGCAGACTTCTGAAGAATATTTCAGCGCAAGTTTGGTATAGGCTCAGACTGTTATTTAAAAGTCTGAGATCCATCCTTTATGAGAATTAAAGGTTTGTTGTGAAGACTCCAAGTGTGATGAATCTGGGAGCATTTTTCAGTGTATAACTGAAGTTTACAAGGAGAAACATCTAAACATATTCAAGACAGAAATTGTGACATCGTTTAAGGCCTGCCTCTGAGAGACTTATTTTTCTGAGATGGAAAAAGATGAGTTTTGAAGACTGACCTAAGGCTAATTTGAGGCTACTCATTTATGGATGAAGTTGCACCAAGACCGGATAATGCTACAATTTCAGAGGAGGAGGGACCTGTGTAGATCTCAAGTAATCTCAAATCTAGTACACTCACAGGAGCACCGCACTCTCCCTGGTAAAGAAGACTCCAGGTTTGATTGTTTTAAATTATCTTGCCTCTAACTTACATTTCTAGTACATCTGACTTGCTACATTAAAAGTAGGTCTTGTAGCTGTGATAGCAATTTTTTAATTGCTTTGAAGTTATACTAGAGACGTACTTGTCGATCTCCCCTCTAGGAGATATTCTTGTTTTCTTGTTTGATCTTGTTCCGGGCAGGTTATCTTGTTAAATTCCATGGAGATTTCCATGGAAATATTGTTGTTCTTGTTCCTTGTTCCGGGCAGGTTACCATGGAGGCATGTCACTAGTGATAGCTCTGAGAGGTAGCTATAGTGACGATTGCAGAAGGCAACCTATTGAATGATCTTTGGGTTGAGATATGAAGCAGTCTGACCAGAGTTTGTACAGATTGACAGTTCAACCAGTTCAGGCCATGATGCATGATTCCATCAGTCTAAATGAGTTATAGCATAGGAGACTTGCTCATTTGCATTATAGAGCTTTTCCCATTCTGGGGAAGATGGTGACAGGGCTTCCACAGCTCCGTGTTGAGAATGATGGCATTTGCATAGGTTGTGCTCTTGGCACGAATGCCAAGGGATCTTTTCCAAGCAATGACAGCAAATCCAAGGGGATCTTGTGGATTCAGATTTGTGGGGGCCTATGACAGTTGCTTCCTTGAGTGGATCTGGTCTCATGGATGAGACAGTGGCAATCACTGTGAAAGGTTGGCCATAGTGACAGGTTGGACACTTTAGGATATTTGAGTGTCCAGTTCACATTCACGTACCCAAGGAGAAAAGGACGAAGTTAGACCCTTCAGTCAGGGAGGGTACATTTGTTGGGTACCGTAAATCGTCTAAGGCATATCGGATCTACATCCCAGGTCAGAGACAGATTGAGGTGAGCAGGGATGTTTCCTTTGAGAAGGAGGTAGCCTTCAAGAGACCTAGAGGATCTCACATGCAGCTGACGGGAGCATCGAGAAGCACAAAGCGAGTTTTGTGGCCAGAGGATTCTCTCAGGTGGAGGGAATAGACTATGAGAAGACCTTTGCTCCTGTTGCTCGATATACCACCATTCAGACGATTATTGCACTTGCTTCAGTCTTGGGTTGGAGATTACATCAAATGGACATGAAGACAACTTTCCTCAAATGGAAAGATTGATTGGGGAAGAGGTGTATATCGAGCAGCCAGATGGTTTCGTGATTCATGGTAAGGAATCCCATGTGTGCAGGTTGAAGAAGGCCCTATATGGACTCAAGCAGGCACCTCATGCTTGGTATGCGAGGATTGATGGATACCTGATGAGTTTGGGTTTCAGCAAGAGTGTTGTTGATGCCAACCTGTACTATAAGGTTGTTGATGAGAACTGATGAGATCTTTCCGAGTCAGGGGAAGTATACAGTTGAGATCTTGAGGAGATTTGGGATATTGGACTATAAGTCCATGACCACACCGATGGTGATGAATCTGAAGAAACTGAGTGAGTCTTCTACTGATTCAGATTTGATCGGCAGCTGATTGGATCATTGATGTATCTAGTTAACACCAGACAGGATATTTGCTATGCAGTGAGTGCACTTAGCCAGTTCATGAGTCAGCCAAAGCAGATACATTGGGTGGCTACAAAGCATGTGTTGAGATATTTGCGAGACACGTTGACATGAGACTGCAGGGATATGCTGATTTAGATTGGGCAGGGAGCTCAGTTGACAGGAAGAGCACCTCAGGGTGTTGCTTCATTATTGGATCTTTCGTGGTTTCCTGGTGTAACAGGAAAGAGACTTATGTGGCTTTGAGTACCATAGAAACCAAGTATATTGCAGTATGTATGGCAGTATGCAGAGCAGTGTGGCTTCGGAAGCTCCTTGAAGGAATGTCTGATATTATGTAATAAGTACTATTCATATTTTATTAAAAACTTTCGACTATGCCTTCTAGAATTTCAGGATATTGCAGGACTAACATTGAAGCTCATACATATATGCTCCTAGGTTAGAACATAGTCATAGAGAAGTCCAAGTTCCAATAATACCTGCATCTGTTTTAAAAATAGTTGCCCCCTGGGATACAGTGAATATCTTAAGTAATTATAGATTTTGTTGAAATCAAGGTGGATAAGTTCATGTAGAATTTCCAATTCAGGTTAAGGTTCAGCAGTGCAGCTTCAAAATTAGAGATCATGAATGGGTTAAGGGATGCAGCATATAACACACACACACAGACACACACATGTTAAGCAACTGCACGTGATTTAAATCATAACAAGTTGAAAACATGGAAAATGTATGAAATTTCATCGGGATGCCAATTTTAAAATGACAAAATCATAGAACTAACTACTAATTCTCAAAGACAGAATTTAGACCAAAACATAAAATGTTAATACCATATGTTTTGAAATTTTTCAAATTATAAGCTGATATTTTTTGAAATCAAAGAATCTTACACGATTTTTTTTCCAAATGTATATGAAGGTGTGCCTGCTAATGGAAAAAGGAAGACGTAGCTAATCCAACTTAAGAAAGAAGATACATAATGACATTTTCCAGCAATATACACAAAGGATTTAAAAGATAACTGAATCACAATTAAATCTCTGATTAACAAAGGCACAATCTTCAGCAAATTAAGTACAAAAGACACATTATACCTCCCAAGAGAAATCCATAGTTTGCCTTGCCTTCAAGATCTTCAACAAAAGATCAAAAGGGGGGGCTCATCAAATCCAACCATACATCAAATGGAGAGAGCAAAGCCTTATATAGGTTTGAGCTGTACCTTCTCAACAATTAATTGTTCTCCTAGATCCACTATTTACTCAACAACTTCTCTCAAAATAGCATAAAGTGGTTTAGATCCACATTCTTCTCCAAGAAGAAAGAATAAAATAGTTTGGAGTCTTTTGTATCCATGCTCTTCTCTAAGGAAAACAATATAAAAATGCTGGTTCATAACCAATTCATGTGACAAGGTCCATCAATAATAAAATAATAAAGTGGTTATGCCATGTGTTTCAATCTCCAAGGTGGTTGACCATGTTAACAAGCCCCAACACCATCCTCAAGGCTCTCCAAGGTGGACATCCTATCAAGTGTATGAAAAAGTGTGCAAAGGAACCTCCATATGTGGGACGTCTTCTTCATAGCAAGTGGGCTCATTCTCCAAGGTGCTAACAACCATCAAAAAGTGTGTCGTTAGGCCAGACCCATAAAGGAATCAACCAACTTCATCAAGGGCATCCTTAACTAA
The DNA here is from genome assembly GCA_010110895.2 of Picea sitchensis. NCBI lineage: Eukaryota > Viridiplantae > Streptophyta > Pinopsida > Pinales > Pinaceae > Picea > Picea sitchensis. The sequence goes on along the minus strand of SNQJ01S0090185.1, from coordinate 65,679 downwards.
ATTAACCAAATCCCTTGCATTGTGAGCCTTGGTTGTTAGAACAATATCCTTAAACCTACGGCACCCTCCCAATAAGACGAGTCCATAACCAACTCTCCACAAATAGCAAAGAGAAACAGCATTACAGAACATGTAATGCCCTTGTAATGTGTGCAAGAACTTGGGCGTCCCACACTGATACTGCAACTGATTCTGCAACTGATTCTGCAAATGATATTGCAACTGCAATTGATACTGCAACTGATTCTGAAACTGCAACTGCAACTGCGAGTTTTTATGAGGAAACCCTACTTTTTCAAACTTCAAATTTTGAAATTCTGATCCAGGGGCTAGATGCGCTGAGCTGAGGCGAGAAGGCTGGTGCAGTCGGATTTCTGAAAATCTAAATTTTACCCCTTGAAACTGAGCTTGCAGAAATATGGACTGGTACTTCTAGTACTGGTTCTGGTTTCCAGGTTTTCTGGTACTTCTGTTTTTCTGGTTTTCTGGTACTTCTGGTTTTCTGGTTTTCTGGTACCAGTCAAAATTCCGGAGTATCTGACCACTGAAAAGGTGCGCTCAAGCTTCCAAAAGCTTCACTAGGGTAGGGCGCACTTTTCTAGATGGTTTTTAGGAAAAAATTCCTCTCCAACAAAAAGCCCTAGTTTTCTTGTACGGCAACAGTGACAATTTTCTTTATCCGGTGAAAGATACACTCTTCAGTTTAGCTCTAATACCATGTTAAGTTTTGAGCTATTATTAGGTTTCTTTTCAATTTACTAGATAACCATAGCATAGATAGGAAGGATCACTGAGAGAAACACAATCACAAGATACACAGCTTTTATCCTGGGAAACCCTCGTGGGGGAGAAAACCCAGCAAAAACTTCCTTAATATAGATAGCCAATACAATGCCAAGACAACAAACCAAACACTAGAGAATATCCTCCACTGAGCAATGCATCTCTCTTTTCCTTCTTCTCCCAACTGTAGCTACCAAACTTGCGCACTGAGTGAGCGAATGAGTGAGTGATCAAATGAGGCATTGGCTTCCTTTATTTATACAAACTGGCAGGTGCTAGAAAGGTGTCTCTTCACTAAGCAGGGCCGACTTGTCTTCTTAGTGGTTAAAACCACTTAATTAGGCCTGGGGCCAACTTCTTAATTTACATGATATAATTAGGGTTTGACCAATCCGCAAAAGGGGATTTGGTCCATTACAATGCCCGACATGATCAATCCACAAAAGGGGATTGATCTAATGAATAATGACTCAATAAATAAATAGAATACTCTTTGCAGTTACAATATTTCAATAGGATTGACGACAGTGTACGAAGATCAAATTAGTTGGCACGGCTTTTGCCTTGAATTGGCCGTACGGTCTATCACCCAAAAAAATTGTGCTTTAATTTATTCTGTAGGGACGAATTGCAATTGACAGTCAATTAAAGATTTTACGGTTGCAATTGTTTAATTGTACGCCTATTTGTTTAGAGGTGCAGTCTTTAATTAAATCGCATGGACATTGATTAGTTCACTGCACACTTAATGTGTTCCATACGTAACTTTAATTAATTGTATTGTACGACATCTAAAATTGATCTATATAACGGCTGGCTCACTCGATTTTTAAAGCAGTTGTATTTTTGAAGGCTGTACGGATAGAGAATGATTTTTTTCCCTTGAATTTTCTCTCGGTAGTGATATCCGGTTATGTTTTCTAAATCTGCAGCGGAGTATATTTTTTTTGTGTGACCAAAGATCACATTGTGGTCAAAGACCCAGAGTTCCACGAACTCTGAAAATTTTAGTGGCCAAGGGCCTATACATATGTTGCCAAGGGCATGAATTTTGACCAAGGTTTGCTAGCCAAAAAGCTAGGATCAAACTCAAATGGTGCAGCTATTGGTTCCAACACATCTAAAATTGGGCTATCACCCTCCTGTTCATCTCTGGGAACTTGATACGGTGCAAGTTGTGTTCATCTTCAATAACACAAACTTCTTGCACTTCTGTGACAACCAATGGTTGTAGATCATTGAGTGGAGTTACCTTCACTAATTGGTCTGGGACATGGATCGGAGAGAGTTCACAAGCTGCAAAATATTTTCTTTCTAACTTGACAGCGCCAGCTTGCGCTTCCTCCAGATTTTGAGGGTTTTCATTCCTGAGAAAAACACCATCAAATTCCTCAGGATAATAAATCGAAGCATCAGCTTCTTTAGGCCTCACTCTATAAGGAATTTGATTGTAAAATTTGGAAAAATGGGAGTTAAATTGGAAAATAGTTTCACTTTCATGCTTTTTAATAATTGAAAAAATTATGCATAACAAGAAAATGTCTCGTGTATTTTCCCATCTCTCAGTGAATTTCTCCTGGAAGGAGTCCCATCCATCAATTGAAGCATCCGAAAGGGACTTGTACCATGCCCGTGCCTCCCCCTCGAGGGTCGACACAAACATCCTCATCACCACATCTTCATGTTCCACTTTAAAATCACCCACCACTTGTAAAAATTTAGCCAAGTGATCCTCAATTGATTCTCCCAACCTCCCTGCAAACAAAGATATGCGTTTAAGCCATTTATGTGCAGGTAAGTCATGAGGATAATCTGGGAACGTAGCAAAACTTAGTTGGTCAAAAGCAGAGAATCTCCATCTTACTGGTGGCCTCACGGCTCCGGCCATATTGTTAATCCTAGATTGAAAAAGGCCCAACTGCTACCCTACTAGCTTGAAATGAAAATAAAACCAAAGATGAAGATGCCGAAGATACACTCACCATAGTGCTCGTCGAAAAGAACTTACCAAAGAACTTGATATGCTTGCCAACTTCGAGAGGAATTGTTGGTGAAAGGATAGCTTTGTTCTGGGAAAGATGTTATAGTTTTCAAGCTCGTAACTAGACCTTGTGAGGGAATCGAAACCGAAAGATCTTCTTGTGTAAGTCCCCTGTGGAGTTGTCCCTGTATCCTATGGAGTCGTCAGGTGAGTTAGGAAAAATAAAGGAATTAAAGTAAAAAACTCACCAATGTCGTTGTTACCAAGGCTGGCATTCCCCATCAACGGCGCCAATTTGTTAGCACAAATTTCTACCCTCCAATCTGAGCTGATAAATGTGTTAAGAACTTAAGACAGCGGTAAAAACTAGGCTAATTAAAGGAGTACGACCCCAAATTATCACTGACCAAACCCCTCTCCTTTTTGGCTAGTGCTTGCTTGCCTCAGGGGGGGAGTCCCTAGGCACACTGAAGTGCCTTGCTGCTGATCTAAAGTCTGATTTCTGCATTAAAAAACCAAAAAATCAGCAAGCTTTTTGTCTTGGACAACATGTAAAAACGGCCCAAAATGATGAGAAAAAGTGATTAGTTTCTCTTGGAGGGAACCTGCAGGGTTAGCACAACGATAATAGACTGGAAATAAAGAAGAAAACTATTCAAAAGATCAGAAATAACCACAATGAACAGTTCAGAAAATGACAAATCAAATCACAAATTTACCATAGTACCACCAAGAAAAGAGGTTTGAAGACAAACACACACTTTTTAATTAATTAGGCTTACAAGAGAGTTGATTGCGCCACACTTGGGAAGTCTACAACCAATACAATGACTACTTTGCTCAGAGAAGAGACACTAGACTAGAGAAAAAGAGAGAGGAGAATGAGAAAGACACTATGTTGTTCTGCAATGAACCCCCAATAACCAATGAAAACCATCCAATATATAGGAAAGGAGTGTGAATAAAATAGGAGTTAATTCGCATGAGGGAATAAGTGTGAGTGAGAAATTTAGGAATTAATGCGCATGAGGGAATGGAAAGAGATTTAACTCATGTGAAGAATAGGAGAGTTAACGCATGGGGGAATAAATTAGGAATTAAACGCATGTTTAAATGCTAAATTTGGCCAAGTAATGAGTGAGTTTTAGCCAAGGGGAAATTCGCCCTATTTTTTAGGGATTTTCCTAAATTTTAGGAATTTTGCATTTAAAAGCAAATTAAGAGGAATTTGAGGAAATTAACGCATGGAAAGTGAAGATACGTCGAGTGAGGAAAAGTTAGAGAGAATTAAGCCTTGATTGGGGAATTTCACCCTATTTTTTAGGGATTCCCTATCTTTTAGGAAATTGGTGTTTAAAAGCAAAGTAAGAGGAATTTTAGGAATTTGATGCATGGAAAGTGAGAGGAATAGAGTGAGAAACATTAACCTTGAGTGGCTAAACTTTCTCCAGGAAATGCCACCTCATCCATGCGCCACCTCATTAGCTTAATTAATTTCTCATTAAAGCATAATCCTTGGAAAATACGCCCTTGGTCAACTGATGTCACGTAGGTGCCACATCACCCTGAAACTCTGCCACATGTCGAAATCTGAGTTTGCCACTTGTCACTGTTGGAGATGACGATGACTTCTAAAAATAGAAATTTCCACAAATAGCCATCCAGTCCCAAAAATTCGAAACTTGTTGAAACTGATCCAAACTCTCCTCGGAATGACTAGGAGACCACCACCATGTGCTCAGAATCTCAATCTGGGGCCTGGAGATGAAACTACTAAAAATAGAAAGTTTTTGCATGTCGCCCGGGAAACTATTATCGGGCCTGGAGCTGAAACTGCTAAAAATAGAAAGTTCTTGCATGTCGCCCAGAAAAGTGTTATCGGACCTAGAATCATGCAAGGACCATCCCTGTGTGCTCAGAACTGCTCCAAACTATCAAGAGACCCACTCAAACCATGTCTCCTAAAAAGTAGCAACACCTCGTGTATGTAGACATCTCTCTCAAATGCATGAGAAACCAAGCCAACTCTAACTCTGAACCAAACGACCATGTATCGATCATATACCTGCCTCTGATGGCAACCAACCTCTGTTAACCACAATTGCTAAACTCAGGGTGAAACTCAGAATGCCAACCAAAGGAATGCATGCTGGCTCTTAACCCTCAAGATTTTCAAGGGTGAAAATATAGGGGTTAACAAGGCCAAAACCCTAAAAAACATATCAAATACCTAAAATCGAGTTGAATTAGCTTTGGGATCCATGTGTGTGTGGTCAGTTGGCATAAGGATGCGTTTCCAGTTTTGCGGTATTCCTTTCCAAAAGCATGGATTCGTTTCGGGCTTCAAGAATTCGTTTCTAGCTAAAATAGATCGGTCTTGCTAGCGGATCCAGATCTAGATCCAAATCTGAAATGCAAATCCATGAATCCAACATCCAAACCTCGTAAATCCGATAACACAGTCCCTAGGTGCATGAACCTTAAAATGACTTAAATATTATTTATGTCATTAATACAACACTAAAGCATGATTTAGACTAATTCAATAGGTGACGTTATTAATATTTCTAAGTCTATAGTCTAGATGACCATTATTAACTAGATCACTCTAACACCCTCCCTTAATGGTCATTCTAAAGACTACACCAAGTTTGTCTCTGAATTTCAGAAATTTGTCTGGGCCAAGAGACTTGGTGAAAATATCTGCAATCTGGTCCTAAATTGGGCTATATTTCAGCTCAACTTCTCCATCTTCTCCAGCATAGGGATATGGTACCTGGGTCTTTCATCTTGATCTTCTTGAGTTATCACTTCGCGCTGAGGGAAGAGAGACATCATTGCTCTTCTTTTCAGCAGGTCATCCTGTATCGGCTTCGACACATTATCTACAGATGACCCAGAAGTAGAGCACCTTGGTAGTCGTTAGCCTCATTGACGGTTATCTCGCATCTGACAAGGCTGAGCATCATTGGGCCTTGATTGGATGATCCTTATCATTGTTCGACTTTAGAACATCTTTCATAGTGACAGGTTGTGCTCGTACCTTAGGACCCATTGTCATTATTGGTAGTGTTCCTTCGCACTTGACATGTGTTTACGTTATTTACATTTGATTAAGTGACTCTCTCCCTTGCGTCGACATCAGCACATTTACCGCAGGGAGGAGTGTACAAATTGGGTGGTAGCAGGTAGCAGATTTGGATGAGACCCCTTGTGTTTTCGTGTTTCAGTGGGAGGATTTATATTGATTTGACACCATGGCCCATTGGAGAGGCTTTGGTATCACAGGTCAGCTTACAGGGTCGTCTTTGTCAGTTTACAGGGCCTTCGTTCCTTCCACACATTTACCGAGGTACATTTTGGTATATATCTTTTTAAAGCATCATTGGTACATCTTACAGAGTTCTCACAAAGCAGTGTTGTTAAAGATACAGAGATTCATATGGTTCTCAACATCCCACAGGGGGATCCCGTCCACTTGAGTCTCCATTGTTAACCCCTAGATTTTCATCCTTGAAAATCTTGTGCGTTAAGAACCAGCATGCACTATTTTGGCTGGCATTATGAGATTCTCCTAGAGTTTAGCACTTGTTGGTTCCCATCAAAGGCGGGTATATGATCGGTACATGGTTATTTTGTTCAGAGGTAGAGTTTGTTAAGTTTGTAGCTCGGATAGTATTAATCTCCTAGTCATGTTAATTTTCTTAAGTGAAATGTGACTAATTAAAGTGGTTTAAGTGAAAATTAAATATTTCCTAAGTCTAACTTAGGAAATGTCACTTATTAATCACTTTAGTTACTTTTCTTCTAGAAGCATCTAGATAAGATCTAGTGAATGTTTGATTAGATCATGATCGTTGATGAGGATAGCTTGAGATTTAATCTCAACCCTTGATTCCTAGGTTGGAGATCTAATGAAGGAGATATGATTAGAGGGAGATGATATTGGAGTAATTTCAGATCTACAGTAAGATCGTTGAGTGAGAGAGATACTGGGGTTTTCAGTGCAGGTTGAAGGAGATCAAGTGCATTTCAGTGGCAGAAAGAGAGGGAGATCGGAAGCATTATTGTTTACATTTACCAGCAGACTAGACAGGGCGAAGTTAGCTGAGTTTGCAGGTTGTGAGAGGGTCAGTTTGTTGAAGGAGTGAGACACAGGGACTTCTGATGTGACACATGGGTTGGTGTGGGTGGTCAAGACCTGTTCTATGCCAGATCTAGCCTAGTGTTCCCTTCTGGAGCTCAGTGTTCAAGGTCGCAGGGGTCTTTAAGCCTGGCCACATTCTTTCCAGGTGCAGACCAGCAACGCTGCCTAAGGTTTTGGTTTCTTTGTGGGTGGATTAAGCACAGATCTGATTTGTATTTATTTCCGGTGGATTTGTTGAACTGAATAATAAAGATCAATCTCATTCTGACTGGTTTTTCCGGGGGTTTACACCCAAAATAACTGGGTTAAAATTGTGTGATTGTTGTTTTATTTCCACCGTGTTTGCATTTAATACTCAGTTGTATATTTACTGCATAGATCAGAATTAAATACATGTGGAAATAATATTTTGGGGATAAATCTATTGGCATAAATATCAGATCTGCTGGGTATTAGGAAGTTTTACATGGTATCAGAGCAGTGCCTCTGATTAATCACACAAAAATCTACAGCCAGCTTAAAGGAATTTGATACAGCAGATCTCTTCATCAGATCTCTTCAGATCTAGTTTAGATCTAGTTCAGATCTAGCAGAGCTAGTTCAGATCTAGTTTATAGTCAGCAAGCTTCCATCAGTTTACAGAGTGTATTCAGGGTTTCAAAGAAGATGTCTCTTTCAGGACTAAGAGTTGAGGACAGATTAGATGGCGGATTAAACTTTGGCATCTGGAAGGAGTGAATCTTGCTACTACTGGAAGAGTATGGACTCAAGGACTTTGCAGAGAAGACCATTGCAGTTCCGACAGATCCACAGAAAGAAGATACGCACAAGAAGAATGATGTCAGGGCTAGGAGAATTATCATGGATGGGGTAAAGGACCATGCGGTACCTCACCTCACTTGATTGGATTCATCTAGGAAGATGTGGGAGGCCATCACGAAGCTCTATCAGAGCTCAAACCTTAATAGAAAAATGCTCTTGAGAAACAAGCTCCGGAACACTAAGATGGCAAAGGGTGAAAGTGTTGTATCATACCTCACCAGGATCAGACAGATCAAGGGCGAGTTAGCTGCAGTGGGGGACAAGATTGATGATTCAGAGCTTGTGAAGATAGCCTTTAATAACTTCTCCAAGCATTGGGAGATTTTTGTCTGTGTGATTGTTGGAAAGGAAAATATTTTGGATTGGGATCGTCTATGGGATGACTTCACTCAGGAGGAGTTGAGGTTGAGTTCTCTCAGCGGAGGAGGCCGTAACAGTCACAAAGGAGATGCATCCAAGTCAGAGGGAGTGGATCCCACACACTACAGACAGCTCATAGGTTCTCTGATGTATCTGGTCAACCCCAGGCCAGACTTGAGTTTTGCAGTTAATACACTCAGTCAGTTTATGGTAGAGCCGAAGCGTGTGCACTGGTTGGCTGCGAAACATGTGTTGAGATATCTGCGTGGGACAGTTGAGTACAGATTGAGCTATATCCAGAGGGGTGGAGTGCAGCTAGTGGGTTATTCGGATGCAGATTGGAAGGCAGCGCTGTAGACAGGAAGAGCACATCATGTTGTGTTTTTAGCTTTTGGGTTCAGGTGCTATTTCTTGGTTCAGCAGGAAGCAGAAGTCCATGGAGTTGAGTTCTGCATAGGCTGAGTATATGGCAGCCATCTTGGCATCATGTGAAACTATTTGGCTTCGGAAGCTACTAATGGGGCTATTTGGACAGGAGTTGGATGTGACAGTGATCCACTGTGACAATCAGAGTTGCATTAAGATCTCTGAGAATCCTGTGTTTCGCGACAAATCCAAACATATTGAGATTCGTTATCACTTCGTCGGGGACTGCATGCAGAGGGGTGCAGTGAAGTTGCAGTATGTGCATACCAGTGAGCAGATTGCAAACATACTCACGAAGCCTTTGGTGAAAGGAAAATTTGTCTTCTTCAGAGTGAGTGAAGAATACCTTCCTCGCTAAAAGGGAGTGTTAAGTTTGTAGCTCGGATGGTATTAATGTCCTAGTCATGTTAATTTTCTTAAGTGGAATGTGACTAATTAAAGTGGTTAAGTGAAAATTAAATATTTCCTAAGTCTAACTTAGGAAATGTCACTTAATAATCTCTTTAGTTACTTTTCTTCTAGAAGCATCTAGATAAGATCTAGTGAATGCTTGATTAGATCATGATCATTGATAAGGATGGCTTGAGATCTAATCTCAACCCTTGATTCCTAGGTTGGAGATCTATATGAAGGAGATATGATTAGAGGGAGATGATATGGAGTAATTTCAGATCTACAGGAAGATCGTTGAGTGAGCGAGATACTGGGGTTTTCAGTGCAGGTTGTGTGAATTTTCCAGGTCCTATCAGCTGTCTTCTTGGTCTGTCTTTGACCAAGCTAAGACTCTAAGTTTCTTCCTGTCTTAAATTTAATTTTCTGCTGTTTTATAACAGCCAACAGTCATGATTTAGTTTTGCTGATTGTTATGGTTGTTGTCTCTGTTT
>SNQJ01S0090185.1:45311-56266 GCA_010110895.2 Picea sitchensis | reverse complement strand
GGTTTGGGTCTCTTTATGGGTGGATTGAGCCCAGATCTGATTTGTATTTATTTCCGGTGGATTTGTTGAACTGAATAATAAAGACCAATCTCATTCTGACTGGTTTCCCTTCGGGGTTTTTCCAGGGGCTTACACCCAAAATAACTGCATTAAATTTGTGTGATTGCTATTTTATTTCCGTTGTGTTTGTATTTAATACTCACATGTATATTTACTGCATAGATCAGAACTAAATACATGTAGAAATAATTTATGGGGATAAATCTATTGGTATAAATATCAGATCTGTTGGGTATTAGGAAGTTTTACAGAGTTAGCTTGGTTTCCCATGCATTTGAGAGAGATGCCTACATACAACAAGTGTTGCTACTTTTTAGGAGATGCGGTTTGAGTGGGCCTCTTGACAATTTGGAGCAGTTTTGAGCATACAGGGATGGTCCTTGCATGATTCTAGGCCTGATAGCACTTTTCCAGGCGACATGCAAGAACTTTCTATTTTTAGCAGTTTTAGCTCCAGGCCCTGAATTTATATTATGAGCATGTATTATTGATCCTTGAGACATTCTAAGTTTTTTGGACCTTTTCCGGGATGATTTGGCATAGCTTTCTACTTTTAACAGGTTGAGCACCAAGGCTCGCATGTCGATTCTAATTGTGGATCCGGATTCCTTGCGGAAAATTGATTCCAATGAGGACTTTCTATTTTTAGCAGTAGACACATGATGGTGGTCTCCTAGTTCATTCCAAGCATTTGTTGAGAGTTTGGATCAGTTTCGACAAGTTTCAAATTTTTGGGACCAAATGGCTATTTTTGGAAATTTCTGTTTTTAGCAGTCATAGTCATCTCCAGCAGTTACAAGTGGCAAGCTCAGATTTCGACATGTGGCAGAGTATTAGGATGATGTGGCATCTACATGGCATCATAGACCAAGGGCGCATTTTACAAAGATTGTGTATTAAATGAGAAATAATTAAGATAAAGAAGTGGCACATGGGTGAGTTGACATTGTCTGGAGAAAGTTTACCCACTCAAGGCTAATGTTTCTCACTATTTCCTCTCACTTTCCATGCAACCAGTTTGTAAAAATTATCTCTAAATTGCTTTTAAACACAAAATTCCTAAATTTTAGGAAATCCCTAAAAAATAGGGAGAATTTCCCTTTAACTCATAACTCCCTCATCCCTTGGCCGAATTTAGCAATCTAACATGCGTTGGAAAGCTAAAATTATCCTCAATACACTCTCACTCATAACGCACCCATGCACATTATTCACTCACACTTGTTCCCTCATGCGCATTAATTCCTAAATTTCTCACTCACACTTATTCCCTCATGCGCATTAACTCTTATTTTCTTCATACTCCTCTCCTATATATTGGATGGTCTTCATTGGTTATTGATCGGATTTTTGTGGCAGTGGCACATACTTATTTTCTCTCTCTTCTCTCAGTCTTCTCTCTCTCATTCTTTAGTCTAGTGCTCTATCTTTGAGCAAAGTTATCATTGTACCGGTTGTGGACTCGTCAATTGTGGCGCAACCAACGCTCTTGCAAGCCTATCAATAAAGAAGTTTTTTGTTTGTGTTCGAACCTTTCTTCTTGTCGATACTTTATTAATTTTGCAATTAGATTAGTGGCTTCTTACTATTCATTGTGGTTTTAGTCGATCTCTTGAATAGCTTCTTTCTTTATTTCTCTTCTATCCTTCTTGTGCTAACCCTTCAGGATCCCTCCAAGCTAAAAACTATTTTTTTCCCCACATCTTGGGCGGAATTAACACGCCGTCCAAGACATATCAGCCGCTGTTTTTTGTCTTATTTTGCAGAAAATCAAACTTTAGGACAGCAGCAAATAACCCTAGGGACTCCCCCCTAAGGCTAGCAAGCACCAACCCAAACGGAGAGGGGTCTAGCGCGTGACGATTTGAGGCTTTACTACTTTAATTAGCCAGTTTTTCATCGCTGATATATCAGATTTATCAGCTCAATTGGAGGGTGGTAAAGTGTGCTAACAGGCGCATAGGATGAGGTGGCACTCCCAGGAGGTGATTGAGCCAATCAAGGCTTAAATTTCTCACTTTCTCTCACTTTACATAACTTCACTTTCCATGATTTAATTTCTCCAAATTCCCCTTAATTTGCTCTTAAACACTAATTTCCTAAAATATAGGGCAAATTTCCTCTTTGGCTAACTCATGTTTTACTTGGCCAAATTTGAAGTTTAGACATGCATTGGATTCCAAATTTAATCCTCCATGCATTTCTCCCCCTCTTTAAAGCTAATTGGCATGGATCCTTTGCATTAACTCTCCCTCTTCTTCCTCAAGTGCACCCTCTCACTCCTCTCTCTCCCTCACATGTGTGGGGCATTAACCTTGTGATCTCCCTCTTGCTTTCTTGCATGCGCCATATATCTCCTTTAAACTCTATTTCCTAGCCTTCCTATCCACTTGAGCACCCATTCTATTCACTCTCTCTCACACGTGGGGGTTTATTTGGTTTCCTCTCATTGTGAGTGCACCTCTCCTAAGTTTTAGGATGTATCTCTCTCCCTTATGCGCATTGGTTTATCCCATTCACTCACTTTACTCCTCCCCTTTTCTAGCATGCACTCATCACTCATTTTCCTCACTCTCTAATTCCTATTCCTCTCACACTTATCCTTTTCCTTACACTCCCATGCGCATCCTCCCTAGATTAGAGTGTGCATTCCTCTTTATCCCCTGTTTTAACCACATATGTGTTCCCTCACACATGGAGTTAACTCATTCTTCCACTCTACTCCACTAGTGTGCATGTGTTTCCATGTTTATTCTTTTTCCTCATGCGCATACACTCCCTATTCCATCTCCTATGTGTCTTCTCTCATGGTTGATTGGGATATGCGCCCTCTACACTATATATTGAGGTGTCTTCTACATTATTATGGTGGTATTTTTGCAGCAGCGGCATACTATCATTCTTTCCTCTCTCTCTTATTCTCTAGTCTAGCTACTCCTTTGAGCAAAGATAGTCATTGTACCAGTTGTGGACTTGTTGATTATGGCAAAATCAACCCTTTGGCAAGCCTATATATAATAAAAATGTGTTGTGTTTGTTTCCGAACCTTCCTTCTTGTTGGTACTATGTTTTATTTTTGCAATTAGATTAGTAGTTCATGCCATTTATTGTGATATTAAACTGTCTTTTAAGTGGTTTCTCTTCTATTTTCTTCTATCTCTCTTGTGCTAACCCTGCAGAATCCCACCAAGCAACATAAAATCTATTTTTCCCTTCCATCTTGGGCAGTTTTTACATGTTGTCCAAGACATTTTAGTTGTCGTTTTTGTCAATAATTGCAGAAAATCAGACCTCAAGACAACAGCCAAATACCTTAGGGACTCCCCCATGAGGTTGGCATGCACCAACCCAAACAAAGAGGGGTCTAGCCCATGACAATTTGGGGCTTTTCTCCTTGAATTAGCACCTTCTTCCTCACTGTTTTTTCTGTTATATCAGCTCAATTGGAGGGTGAAAAAGTGTTCTAACAAATTGGCGTTGTTGCCGGGGAACGCAAACCTTGGTAACAATGACATCGGTGAGTTTTATTTTAATTGTTATACTTTATTTTAACTCACTTGGCAACTCCAAAAGATACAAGGATGACTCCACAGGGAACTTACACAAGAAGATCTTTCGGTTTCGATTCTCTCACAAGGTTTAGTTCCGAGCTTGAACAAACTCTAACATCATTTCCCGGAACAAGACTACTCTTGCACCAAGAACTCTTCTCGAAGTTGGTATGCATACTAAATTCTCTGGTAAGTTTTTTTCGACGAGCACTATGGTGAGTGTATCTTCGACATCTTCATATTTGGTATTATTTCCATCTTGAGCTAGTAGTAGGGTAGCAACTATGCTTTTTTCTATCTGAGATTAACAATATGGCCGCAGGTGTGAGGCCACCAGTAAGATGGAGATTCTCTGCTTTTGACCCACTAAGTTTTGTTGCATTTCCAGATTATCCTCGTGACTTATCTGCATGTAAATATCTTAAATGCTTACCTTTGTTTGCAGGGAGGTCGGGAGAATCAATTGAGGATCACTTGGCTGCATTTTCAAAGTTGTTGGATGATTTTGAGGTGGATCATGAGGATGTTTGTGTCGACCCTCGAGGGGGAGGCACAAACATGGTACAAATCCCTTCCTAATGCCCCATTTGATGGATGGGATTCATTCCAAGTGAAGTTCATTGAACGATGGGCAGATAAACAGGGCAACTTTTCTTTAATTAATGCTTTTGATAATATTAAAAAGAATGGGGATGAGACTGTGATTGATTTTAATGTTCGTTTTTCTAAGAATTATTATAAAATCCCTACTACTATAAGTCCTAATGATTATTATGCTTTAAATTATTATATTGAGGCATTTGATGGTATTTTTGGCATTTTTCTTAGGAATAAGGAACCTCAAAATCTATGTTGATGTTTTTGTAGCTTCGGGAGGTATTCCCACAAGAGGCCTTGGTGTCAAGCATGTGAGAATCCTCGTTGGCACCTCGTTGCATTTTCGTTTGGTGAAAACCCCTTTGGATTTGAGCTTATGGCTTCATGGACTTGATGATGGGCCTTAAGGGCTTGTGTAGAGGCTTCACACCCACATAGAAAGTCTAATTTAATGTTGAGTTGTTTAAAGGCTTCTCACACACCCCTTTTGAATCGTATAAAGGGAGATCATGAGTGAGAGATGAATCATAAACTTGTGGTGACATTCATTCTTGATGGAGGAATCTTGGTGACCTCAGTCCAGCCACTTGGTGACCTTAGTCCAACCATGGAGAAAGGCCACTAGGCCACAGTTTTGTTGTTCTCTTCTTGTTTTGGGCAGGTACCTTCGAGAGGAAAGCTCGACCTACGATAAAAAGGTAGCAGCGGCATGTGGGGTGGTTTTTGTGGCAGTCGCGAGTCTTATGAGGCTGCCAGCAAGAAGGAAGGGGTTCGGCCAGCCTAGGAGAGGCCAGTTACAGGCCTAGGGAGGCTCAACGAACATAGGAGAGGTCAGTTGTAGGCTTCGAGTGCTCGGTCTGCTGAGTTAGGGCAGTTGCAGCAAAGAAGGAGTCTAGTCGAGGTCTGTTGAGCGGTCTTCAGCGCTATTACAGGTGGTACAGCCTAGACACAGGAGTCTTGGAGGCTCGACCTTTTTCTAAAAGTGATTTTTTTCTTTGTTCTTTTACTTTTTTCTAACTTTCTAAAAACCCTTTTTCTTCAATTTTCAGAAAAATCAACCCATCTTTAAATCAGGCAAAAAATAACCTAGCCCATCTTTTAAAACCAAAAAAATGACCCTAGTATCTCTCTATTTTTCAAAAAAAAACAAACCCGACTTAAAAAACTACAAACAAAATATATTTAGCTTTCTTTCCCTAAAAGCCCTTCGGTTTCTCGATGTGTATCAAATAGAAAAACCTCGTCCATAACTAATTTGTGTCCCTAGGTCTTGTTAGCACAAATTTTTACCCTCCAATCTGAGCTGATATATGTGTTAAGACAGCGGTAAAAACTAGGCTAATTAAAGGAGTAAGGCCCCCAAATTGTCACTGACCAAACCCCTCTTCGTTTGGGATAGTGCTTGCTAACCTCTGGGGGGAGTCCCTAGGCACACTGAAGCGCCTTGCTGCTGATCTAAATTCTGATTTCTGCGTTAAAAATAAAAAATCAGCAAGTTGTTCGTCTTGGACAGCGTGTAAAAGTGGCCCAAAACGATGAGGAAAAGTAATTATTTTCGCTTGGAGGGAACCTGCAGGGTTAGCACAATGACAATAGACTGGAAAAGAGGCAGAAAGCTATTCAAAGATCAGAAATATCCACAATGAACAGTTCAGAAAATGTCAAATCAAATCACAAATTTACCATAGTACCGCCAAGAAAAGAGGTTTGAAGACAAACACGCACTTCTTTATTGATCAATCTTACAAGAGAGTTGATTGCGCCACACTTGGCAAGCCTACAACCGATACAATGACTACTTTGCTCGGAGAAGAGCCACTAGACTAGAGAAGAAGAGAGAGGAGAATGAGAGAGACACTATGCTGCTGCTGCAAAGAACCTGCCAATAACCAATGAAAACCATCCAATATATAGGACAGGGGTGTGAATAAAATAGGAGTTAATGCACATGAGGGAATAAGTGTGAGTGAGAAATTTAGGAATTAATGCGCATGAGGGAATGGAAAGAGAGTTAAGTCATATGAAGAATAGGAGAGTTAACGCATGGGGGAAAAAATTAGGAATTAAACGCATGTTTAAATGCTAAATTTAGCTAAGCAATGAGTGAGTTTTAGCCAAGGGGAAATTTGTCCTATTTTCTAGGGATTTTCCTAAATTTTAGGAAATTTGCGTTTAAAAGCAAATTAAGAGAAATTTGAGGAAATTAATGCATGGAAAGTGAAGATATGTTGAGTGAGGAAAAGTTAGTAAGAAAATTAGGCCTTGATTGGGGAATTTCGTCCTATTTTTTAGGGATTCCCTATTTTTTAGGAAATTGCGGTTTAAACTCAACTGAAGGCGAATTTTATGGAGTTGATGCATGGCAAGTGGAGAGGTGATTATACGAAGGAATATACGGCTAAATTTAGGCCCAGTTATGTGACTCCCTTTTCTCAATTAATTATTTATTTATGTTCAAGTCTTGGAAATATGCGCCCCCTGCCTAAGTGGATGCCACATCACTCTATAGATCTGCCACATGTCGACCTGTGAGTGTGCCACTTGGCACTGCATGGATGATGATCATACCTGCTAAATATAGAATTTTCTAAAAATAGAATCTAGCTCCTAAATTTTAGGAAACTGTCCACATCATCCAGGGAGACTAGGAGAACACTACCACGTGTCATTGTCTTAAAATAGACACTGCTAAAAATAGAAAGTTGTCTTAATGCCTTTGACTTTATACTCATTGAACTCATTTTTTCGTAAGGGACCCGAATCTGCAATCAAAATTGTCATGCGAGCCCTGGTGTTCAACCTGCTAAAAATAGTAAATTGTGCCAAATCATCCCGGAAAAGATCCAAAAGACTCTGAATGTCTCAAGGATCAACAATACACGCTCGGAATCTGAATCTGGGGCCTGGAACAAAACCTGCTAAAAATAGAAGTTCTCGCATGTCACCCGGAAAAGTGTCATCGGGCCTAGAATCATGCAAGGACTCTCCCTATATGCTCATAACTGCTCCAAACTGTTAAGAGACCCACTCAAACCGTGTCTCCTAAAAAATAGCAATTCTTGTTGTACATAGACATCTCTCTCAAAAATGCATGGAAACCAAGTCAACTCTAACTCTGAACTAAACAACCATGTATCGATCATATACCTGCCTCTTATGGGAACCAACCTCTGCTAACCACAAGTGCTAAACTCTGGGAGAATCTCATAATGCAAGCCAAAATAGTGCATGCTGGCTCTTAACCCTCAAGATTTTCAAGGGTGAAAATCTAGGGGTTAGCAGGTCTTCACCCACTTCGCCTTCTCCTCAACATGCCTCCGATACCGTATAACAGAAAGAAACCAAACAGGAAGAAACGAAGAACACAAGAGAACTTAGAAGTGAGAAACACTTCTTAGATTATGAAATGAAGAGAGCACATATCCATTTATAGTAACAAAATGACAAAAAAACATTCAGTGCATGAACCTTAAATTACTTGAATATTATTTCAGTCATCAATCGCAAATACAACACTAAAGTATCATTAAGTGACTTTATTAATATGCCTAAGTCTATACTCTAGATGGCCATCATTAACTAGATAACTCTAGCAGCTCTCATAGGTCAATTTTCAGTGCTTGCATGGAGATACAATCAGCAAAATTAGCTGGTCAAACCAGCACTTCATCTAGCCAAATCAACAGCACTTTGGTGGAGTCAAAATCAATAGATAAAAAGCAAAGGCGCATGAGCTTTCTCGGATTAAATTAACCTAGAACTAGCCTAAGTGTTGCGCTAGCTTGGAGCAAATTCATAGTCCTTAAATTTGCTTAATTATTTTCAGAAAGGATCACTAATTCAGTTCTAGACCAGCGCTGTCCTAGGGATGATAATATACATGTTAAAAGAAAAAGGATAAGGTCTCTAACTTAGCACACCAAATTCAGATCATCACTTGTTTAAAAATAGAAAAGCATGTTAAATTCAAAGCAGATCCTTCATTGGAAAAGGCGTTGGAGTGATAATTAAGTGCAGGTTTTCAATCATAAGAACAGGAACAGGCAGGCAAGCAATCCATTGATGCATCTTTAGTCCTTCAACCTTCAACAATCTATTTTCTCACTTTCTTCACTCTCATCCTTCCATTTTTTGAATCCTTGAGCTACATTCAAGTTTCTTTGTTGGTTGTATCTCTTGCATATTGCTTCAACAAAATGTACCTTTGAGTGTTGTGCAGGGATAAGGATCTTAAGCATAGATGGAATAATCTCCGATCAATTGAATTTATCTTGATGCAATCAGCAAAACAATTATTTCCTTTAACACTATAGGCGTGACAAGATTGACTGATTTTTCCCAATTATTGTCGATTTAATCTTTTTAGGAACTGTTACACCTCAGATTCACTTCAGTGCGCCTCATATTTTTTTCGCCGGATGTGACCTATCTTATGAGCAGATTTTGTGTCTATCTTGATGATGTTAGAGCTCAGAGTACCATGATCAGATGTGCCACCACGATGTTTTGTACTATTGTATCATTGATCAACAAAAAAAGTCACCCTTTTGCACTCATTGTATTGTATTGAACCATGCTTAGATGATCTACGTAAAATTGTTTCACCTAGGTGGTAGCTCTAGACCCTTTGTGGGTGGTCATGGCCCGTCCCCTTAGTCCCCATTTCAAGATAGTGTTTGCTCTTATAGTTTAGCTGACTACCCATTGGAGATCATTAAATCGGTCCCATGTCGGTCATTTATGACCTGGGTAGGTATGAGGGGGTCTTGGTATGGATCTACTAGGACACATGACCTAGAGAACTTCTAGGATTTATCACTTCATTCTATGTAAAAGTGTTGCTCATGTTGTAAAGGTTGTCATACCTACGGAAGCACACTTATCTTATGCCTACGCATAGATTCCCTTTTATGTATTTGTCACACTTTGGCCATGGACTCTTGGAGATGACACTACGGTTACTCATGCAGTTTCACGTTTCCAAAGGCAATTTCGCAGATCATGAGGCAGTACATGGATCCCAAGGCACTGGTCACATTGTCCGAGGCACTTTGGAGCTATTTCTACATGCATGGATCACCTCTTGACATGCCACATCCTAGATCCTTGAGCGCTCTCTTCATTCACGCATTTTGAGGCATCTTCTCACTTGATTTGAGGGTCGACCCCTTTGGAGGACCATTATACTAGCCATTTTAGCACGTGGAGACACCTTTTGACTTGGAGAGCATCATTCCATGGTTTGTGGAGGTTACTTGCATGATATGAGGATGTTCTTTCACCTTCAAGACTTCACACTTGAACATTGGAGCTTACTTAGAGGATCCATCCTCTCTTTTGGACCTCTTTACTTGCACACATGTGCTCGTCCCATACTTTGAGGCTAGACGTTGGCATCTTTTGGACTTTTCTTCAATGGAGGAGCCCGTGTTTTGAGGGTCTCCCCTTCCACTGGAGAGAGACGTTGAACCTTCTTGGACCTATTCGACCTCCTTTAGTTGGACAACCTCCTCTCTTGGAGGGTTTATTGTACATGTGGCACATCTTTATTGTATCATGACTTGGTCTCTTTAGGTTAATTAGAAGACAAGTCATTTTTGTAATTCTCCTAGGATAGATCTAAGGAGATAGAAAATAATATTGAATGAGAAGCATGATGAAGCCTCCTCTAAAAATAGAGGCTCCTCCTCTCATATCCAATTCGTTGTTGTTTGCTACTTCTTTGAGAATTCAATTTTGTTGAAGATCGACCTATTGAGATTTTGGTGTCAATTCTTGGAGCTCTTCTCTCTTGGTTTATTTTTGGTGCATTAAAGATTTGTTGTGTTACCTCAAGACTACTACAAGCTTTCAAGATTGATCCTTTTGAAGGGTAAGACTACCACTTGGAAGGAAAACGTTTTAGGACAAATCTTTTCCTTCTTTATTTGTTAGTTTGGTAAGTGCTCAATTCCATGCTTTGTTTTTCTTTTGGATCCCTAGCAAGGGTATTTAGTATTTTTATCAAGCTATAGTTGATCTTGTTGGTGAAGGTGTTGTTGATTTTTCAATAGACAAGGTTAAGCATGAAGTTCATTCCATTTTTAGCATTTAACCATAACCATAAATGTTGCAGCAACCAAGATCACAAGAAGAAGCATCATGCACAAGAACACAAGAAGTATCCTGGGAAAACCTTCTCAACAAGGGAAGAAAACCCTTGCTATATTCCTCAAGAGAAAGACCTTCACCACCAAGATAAACCCTAGCACACAAGAGGGTGCTCAAACCCTAGAACTCTAGCGCCCAAGAGAGGTGCACACTTTTCCCAAAGAAGTGTGGTTGCTGAAATTTCCAAACTCATATGAAAGATATGATTCCACAATGGGGAATCTTCCTTTACTTATATTAGACTTGTCCTATCAACAGAAGTGTCTATTGGCACAATAGGGCCGACCTCTCTAAGTCACATTGTAATTAATATTAGCCAAATTAATTATCTTTTACATTTATTACTAATTACATTAAGGTGGGGCCAACCCGTACCCTTTATATTACAATTACGGTTACAGGCAGGTCTGACTCTTGAACAATATAGAAAGGGATTTGATACACCCACTAGTGCTCATCCACTAGGGGCACATCCATAGGGATGTCCATATCTCTGGCTCACTGCATTTCACAGAAGAACCAGATCTTCACACGTTCACCTGTGCTCGTCCACTCTACAGATCTTCATTCCCACTGTCTCACACAGGAGAATCATCT
>SNQJ01S0090185.1:13224-25294 GCA_010110895.2 Picea sitchensis | reverse complement strand
ATCCAATGAGCACTAGCCCAATAGGACGTCCTAGCGTCCCCTCCAAACTTGGCTTGTACAATAGCATAACGTCTTTGAGAACTTGTCCGGGTAAAGGGGGTTTCATGCACATGTTTAAATAACTTGATGATTAGATGTGATTGACATTGCTATGATCCCTGTGACTTATGAGCCCATGGAGGGCGTATTTGTTGATGTTGCAAGGCCACACTCGATGGATAGGTACACATGGGGTGATGATTAGTCCGAACCTCCATAGGACTAAAAGCCCACCAGATGGATGTTGAGACCCCAACCAGGGGCACAGACAGATCAGGGGTTTGGACCGGAGAGAGAGGAGGGCGTTCCACCAGGGACAGTCTGGAAGGCCTGGACCCAGGGAGGTCTTGCCCTTTTCATCATGATGTAGGCCTTGGAAGGCCCATGATGTCACCCAAGTCACCCATGACGTCACCCAAGACACCCATGACGTCACCCAGCGTTTTGGACACTTTGGAGGCAGTTGTGTGCTAGATGGCACGTGTGGCAGGATCCAGAGGCCCAAGGAGGCCTAACGTTTTGCTCCCGGAAGCCAATGTTGCTCTAAGAAGTCCTAATGTCACCCTAAAAGGGCATGACGTCATCTTTATAGCTTGATTTAGGGTTTTATTTTGACATTTAATGTAAAAACAGAATATTATGTGTAGCTGGCCATGCCGACCTTTTTGACCTAATTCTGGTCATTGATATTGTATAAATAAGGGTCTTAACCCTTGTATTATTCATCATCTTTCACTCACACTTGTGAGGACTGAAATTTGTGCCCTATCTAGGGTTACTTGGCTGAAATTCTAGGCGCACTTGTTGAGGAACGCTAAATTTTGGAGTATTTTGGCAAGTTTCTTGGTGGAAGTGTTCAACTAGGGTTTTACTTGATGATTCTTGATGTATGTAAAGTGAAATTTCTGCAAATTCTTCTTAATTGAATGGTTATAGTCATTTTTATCTTGCATTTACATTAAGATTATGAAATTACTTGTTTAAACCCTAGGAAGTCTAGCACATGTTATTGTCCTAGCTTTAAAAGCCTTCACCTACTAGATCTTGTCAAGAGGTTGTTTTTCTTGAAGCATTTGCTAGGGCCTTGCCATTGCAACACCCTAGTTTTATTGCTTCATCTTAGCCGTTTTTTGCTTCATCATTGAGTTAAAGAGGGAGGAAATTCTACTAAGGCCTAAGGTTACCTACAACTTGGCAGTTAGTTTCCCCTAGGGTTTGATAGTTGGAGCCTTGGGTTACCAACACTCTAATTATCAATCTCTCTTGTCTTTGACTCTCCTACTATCATCATTCTCTTCAACATTTTCCACCACCTAATTGACTCCATTTACCCTAAAGGCACTAGTCTAAGACTCCTTATTGAGTGATTGATCAAAACAACCATCAAAACCTATACTCTAAGCTCTTCACTAACTACTTCTAACACTAGAATAGCCTAACCTACTAACATTATTGTTGTCGTTACTAAAGTAAGCTACAGCCATACATTGCAGCATTAAAAGCTTCTAAAAGCAATTGAAAAGGTTGATTAGTGCATTGCCTTGTTTGCTTCTAATAAATGCTAGTATTATGATGTTAATGGTTGATTATTCCCAGTCATTTTGAAGTTGTTTCAAGGCACTTATTGTGAAGTATTGCCTCATTAATATTATTGTTATAATTTTTTGTTTACTTCATCAGTATCAACCAATTGCTTTAATTGAGAAAGTTTGGGTTTTATGAAGTGCTAACCAGCAAGTTGTACTTGCAATATATATAGTTTCTTGTTGTTTTGTTCCGGGCAGGTACATCTTGATATATTATTACTTCATTGCTTATAAACCCGGGATTTTCTGATCAGTGATGACTTGTGAGAGGGGGCCTTTAATAGCCATTTTGACCTTTCCTTCTCAAACCCCCAAGTCACCGGGGACGTCTCCCCTGGGCCTCAACCCTAAATAGAAAGAGGAATCCTATTGAGGTGACAGTGATAGGATAACCTCAAGTTAGGCCAATTTTCTTTCCTTTTACCTTTCCTTTTATCAAAGTACAAATTGTGCGATAACAGTTTGGCGCCGTTGTCGGGGAACATTGAGTCAATATTCCTCAAACGACATTTTTTCGGTAAGCCTTTATCCAAAGACATTTGTCTTACAAGCTTACCTGGTGACTCCACTTAGGGTGATCCCCTCATCCCTTTGATAATTTCAAGAAAATTATCTGGCGACTCCACTAATGATGAAGCCAACCATGACTTCTCAATGGGACCCAGGAAATTTCAAACCCCTAGACATGAGTAAAATCCCGAGATATCCTCGATAAATGCCCCCGAAGTACGAAAAATGGCTCCCTAGATTCAATGGTAGTGATGGGGTTAGAGCCGACAATCACATGGATGATTTTTGGGCTTTCTTTCAACTCCACCCTATTAGTGATGATGCTGAAGATTTGGCAATGAAACTTTTCTCTGCCACTCTTCATGGCAATGCTAGGAAATGGTATGATGATCTCCCTGTTGCTAGCATCACATCTATGGACTAGTTAGAAGAAACCTTTCTCAAAAAATGTGGTATTAAATTGGAAGATATCCAAACATTATTGAAAAGACTCGAATATGTAAAACAAACTGAGAATGAGAATGTCAGGGATTTCCAGAACAGGTTTGAGAGATTGCTATATCAGATTCCTAGAAGCCATTATCCTGGAGACAAGTACCTCGTGTATCTCTATACCAATGCACTCTTAGTGCATTTAGGGTTCCTCCTAAATAAAAAGGGGCCAAAAACAATCAATGATGCCTATTACATGGCCATGCAAATCGAGGAGAATATCTCTTTGTCCAAGGTAAAACACATCTTCTCTCTAGGAACCAAAGTTGATGACCCCAAAGGTACCCCAGACATTTTCAGTTACCCTTGAGACCTTTACTGTTGATTTCCATGAAGAAGGAGAACAAATCATCGACCAACAAGAGGCTGAGGGGAAAGATCTTGATGAGGTTTTCCAATCCCATAAGGAAGAGCAAAGGACTACTCATTTTTCGGCCAAGAATGAAGACATAGTTGAGGAGCTAAAACCTGAACACAATGATGAAGTATCGATATGTGCTCCTTCCTCTAATGAAGTTGTCCACGAGCCTTTTTCCCCTACACAAGAAGAAGAGAATGAGGTTAGTCACTTTCCTTTCAGGATCTTGATGATGCCTTGTTTTATGATTCAGAGAAGGAGGAAGAAATGGAACCCTCGAGTAAGGTAGATCTTCCCTGTTGTACAGTTGAAGATGTAGGGGCAACTCATGAGGATAAAACAATGATGCATGTTGAGAACACCCAAGTCCTCGAAGCTCCTGCATAAGAAGAAATAAAAACGGTGAGTTACCTTCCTTTCCAAAATTTTGATGATTCTTTACTTTATGATTTGGAAAGTGAAGAGGAGCTAGATGAGCCCTTGAATGCTTTGAATCCTTCATGTTATGATACAGATAGTGATATAGTTGATGATATTGATGAGTTCATACGTGTTGGAAGGCGTAATTGGGATGTGATCGATTCTAACAAGGATCCCATTTACGACATTGAAGGTCATGTCCAAAAGTTGCCTTTACCATTATCATATGAAGTTACTAATGAATTTGACATTTGGAAACAAGAACATGACATGATTACCAATTTTATTCAGACACCCAATGATGACTAGATGTTATGCTCTCCTAATAATTTTCGGTCATACCTTGAGGACTTTGATGACTGTCCCTCTGAGCACTTAGATTTATTCTATGAAGATAGTTATCAACCATCATTGTGCTCAGATCTTGATAAAAGTAAGGAAGTTACCTGCCTGAAACATGATACTTGTGATAAGATTTTCCACCTCCCTTTGATTACTTTACCTCGCTATGTCACTAAAGGTATGGTTTGGAAACATGTCCCTTATCCCAAGTCTTTTGTAGGACAAAACCTCATTTTGGATTTTAGGGGAAGGTTGAGTACCTCAAGAAGAAGCTTATTATCACAGTTTTCCAACTTCCCCTTAAGAAATTGTCAGTCATCCTTTTGGTTTTTGCTAATCCCTTCCCAGACCTCAAGTTGTGAAGACGTCTGAGGTAGCAAGCATTCAGACTCCTTGAGTCGGTCTTTTGAACCTTTGACTTTTCACGATCCTTTTTTGAGATGGATTGAGCACTTTCCTAAGAGTGTGACTTGGCACCACTTTTTCCCTCCCACCCGCCTCCATGATCTAGACCTTACAATTTCCAATGATACGATACATTTTCTAACTCATGTTATTTTTGTGCTTAACTTATCACTACTTTGGGTTTATGATGAAGCACAGAGGCAGGTATGGGGAGACATTGCTAGGATGGTTTCACTGGCTATTTCACTACACCTAGCATTCAACCAGCACGTAAGTAGAGGTAAGTAGGTAGGCATTTGCATTCATTGTATACACCATTTTCATTTCATGCTAGAGTAGTTTGTACTTCCATTTGTATATATGCTTGCTTTCATTTTTTGTACTATATATAAATGAGTCAGGGGTGATATCACCACCCCAAATGATTGCTAATAGTCTTATGTTGAGATCAAGCAGGTCACGGGTTATGCCAGAGATGTTGAGGTTCTCATGCGCTCTACGATGTGCACATGTCCTCGAGTTGGAGCCAGATGTTATCCCCTAGCCTAGGGATAGCTAAGGAGATTATGTCTCGAGGCCCACAGGTCCTAGAAATGGAGTATCGAGAGCCAAATCGACTTGAGCTTGGCCCTAGAGGGCCCATCCTTTTCTTCTTAAGCGCCTCCACCTTGATAGCAGCAGCAGCATCCATCCCATCGACCTGGTCCTTAAGCAGAAATGGGTCTTGCTCCATGAGGTAATGAGTCTGGGTATCATGGAATGTGTTTCACCATGACATGACAGAGTATACTAGAAAAMTTGATTCTGTTACAGGRGTCGATTTAGGGTCTTAAGGTAAACTCTCCAAAATTATCATGAGAACTTCTTGTTGTACTCTTTCCAGCTAGACTTCGTCTCATCCCAATACAAAGGGGGTCCAGATGGGTAATCACACCCCCCCTGGCTGGGGGGCATGGGGGGCAGTGGGATCCATGCAAATTGTTCAAGGACAAAGCCCCTGAAAGAAAATTTTGGCTCTGTTTTTTGTCCATTTTGTGATTTTTCGGCCCATTGTAAACTAATTCCAGTTGAGGAATTGGGGTTGTAATCTAATCCAGGTTAACGGATTAGGGTTTTGGATGCTATGGAATACCTAAATATTGTATTGTGAATGGTGAAGTTAATATAATGAGATACAAAGAGGTACGGCTCTCAGTTAGGATGGTTTCCCGGTTAAGGGTTTACCAGGTAAATCTTGTGTATATGTTATGAACATAAATATATACATAAATAGATATTCATAACATAATAATTAATTAATAAATAATAATTATTAATAACGAAAGGACATGTCTCAAAGGACATGACTATTGGTTAAGGACACGTGGGTATATAAACGAGCCCTCATTCTCAATTGTATATCATCTTCTCAATCTTATCTATTCATATTTTATACATTATTCCTACATGGATTATTTTGTTATATTCCAAGTATTTTGGATAATTTTTGTGTGAGCGAACTTTGTTCGTCTCATTTGGTATCAGAGCTTCATTTTTCTGATCCTGGCCTTCGTCTCATTTGGTATCAGAGATTCGTTTTTCTGATCCCGGCCTTTGGCCAGTCTCTTTATCAGACCTTGTCTGAACCGGTTTTTGGCCAACCTCCATTTCTCAAAGTTTCTTTGATCTGGTCATTGACCGTAATCGGGCCTTTGGCCACCAGACTGTTGGTCAGATTTCGTTGCCCTTGGCAGCAAAACTGTTAGCCTTTTTGGCCACCACACTAATTTGGCAGAGTTTCTCAGCCTCAGGCCCTTGGCCATTTACAAATCAGAAATTTCAAAAGTTTTGTTGAAAGAACGAATTACACCACTACAGCTATTCTGCTACAAAATTTAAAAGAGAATTAGAAAAATAATAAATAGTTATAATACGAAAAAAAAAAAATATATATATATATATACCAACTAAGAAATAGACTACCATTCTGCTGCAAATTCAAAGAAAAAAACAAAAACTTTTACAAGTTGAATTGGCAAAACAGAAATAAAATTGAAGAGTTGTTCAGTAAAAATTGAACAGTCCATACAATTTTTGCAAAGCAGTACTAGCCGATTCTAGTTGCTCCATTGTAAGACTGTACCACTGCTGACATATCTTTAACCATCCCCTACCAGACAAGCAATCAGATCGAGTTTTGCTACCGAAGAACAAATATTGGATAGAAAATTTGCCACCAATTCGAGCCACAAAATTGAAGTTTTGAGGGCAAACGAATCAAAAAAAAAAACAAAAAATACAGTGTGGAAGCAATTATCAATCCAATGCCATTTTCGTACTACATTCAATTCGCCATACAATCGACCTTCTGTGCACTGATATTTTCGTAAAACCGTAAATTAATTCACTGTACACTCTGCCATCTGCACCACATTGTACAACATCAGTCGTACGTCCTCCACACATCTGTCATACATCCTCTACCATACAGTCGTCATCCGTACCATCTCCGTGGTGCCAAAAATTGGAGCCAATCTTTGCCATCTTACGGATTACATAACCTGTCCTTAACCGTTAAAGAATTTAAGCTTCCGAACTGTCAAAATTGTGGCCAATAAACCACTTACAAATAATCGGTGAGATAGAAATTGATGGGTCGCGTCCATTGAACTGAGTCGCTGCCATCTCGTGGTTAAAACAAACTCTATCTCTAGATAACGAAAACAAAAGTGTGAAATTTCCATTCCAAGCCAATGTACTAATCTCATAAATCGTGGACCAATAAAAAGGTTCACTTATTGCGTATTAAAGAAGGGAAAGACGGTATATATAGAGTTACACGAAGTCATTATTTATTTACAGTTGTTGGTCAAACACCTTATGCATTGGAGAAGATTGAGATTCCAAATATTATATAATTTATTTCAAAAGGTCACTTTACCTCACACAACACATTTGGTGAAAAACGAATTTTAAATGAAATTATATATTGGTGACTATCTAAAGATAATAGCAAGTAGGGTTATATAATACACATTTGACCAAAATCCATATAAAGTGAAGAGTAGTATATGGGGACAAATATAAAAAAATCGTGAAGGTATTTATAAGTCTAGGGGAAATGAAAAGGGTTATAAATAATTTAAGTTAAAGGAATATATTATTTTAAGAACATATAAAGGGTTATAAAAAGTATAAAGAATAAAGTGATATTCAAAAAAGTAAAGTGGAATTTATCATATATAATAAGATACAAGGAGAAAAGTTTAGGCTGGTTCTTTCTTAAGTTTATTTGTGAAAAGTTATTAAAAGAGATATATTGGAAGGTGAAAAGTTATTAAAAGAGATATATTGGAAGGTGTAATAATAAAGAGAAAAGGGTATTTTATATAAGATATTTATTTATAAAGTGAAAGGAGTATATAAGGAAAAGGAATATTTCTAAAAAGGATTGAAGAAACATTTAAAAATCATTTATTATGGAAGAATATTGAGATAATTTAGAAATACAATCACGAATATTGGAAGGAGAACTAGGACATTATAAAGCGAGCAATAGAAAATTACATTTTGAAATTGAGAAGGAAAAATATTTTAATGGGTTAACACAGAAAGATAGTCGTTACTTCAAAGAGCATATTCAGGAACTCATTGCACAAAATGAAGAACTAAAGACCGAAAGACAAAAAACGGACCAAGACTTACTAGAACGAGATGAAGAAATATTACGATTAAAAAATCATAATCAAAATTTACTAGTTAAAATCAAGAAGTCAAAAGACAAGAAGCAAGGGAACACAAATTCAGAACAAGAAAATCGAGGTCTTAAGGAGAAATCAACCGAAAATGAGGAAGAAATCTTCTACCTAAGAAACCTTAACCAGAAGTTACTTGAACAAATTAAAATCTTAAAGGACGAAAGAAAGGAGAATCTAGAATCAGAAAAAGCCAATAGGTCAAAAAATAAGGAAGAACTTTTACGATTAAGACGACATAATCAAGATTTATTAACAAAGATTAAAAAGTTGAAGCATGATAAGAAGACTTTACAAGAAAATCTAGATGGCAAAACATCAATAGTCGATAAGGAAACAATGACAGACCCAATCCTTAGTACTTACAGCTCAAAAGGATGCAAATCCAGCTGATGTAAAGAAGTTTTCAAATGTCGAGGTACAAACAAGCCATAGATATGAAAAAGACTCAAATCCAAAAGTTAATCAAGAAAAAGATGCAAGTATAAGAAGTAAAGATCAAGTTGCGAGGATGCCTTATCAACATCCTAATCACAAAAGTCGAGACTTCAAACAATCAATGTATCAACAAAAACAACTAATCGCTATGTCCAAGAATATTAC
This sequence comes from Picea sitchensis, assembly GCA_010110895.2. Classification (NCBI taxonomy): domain Eukaryota; kingdom Viridiplantae; phylum Streptophyta; class Pinopsida; order Pinales; family Pinaceae; genus Picea; species Picea sitchensis. The sequence continues at coordinate 16,805 of SNQJ01S0090185.1, read as the reverse complement.
TTCCACTACAAGTGCGGGTCAAAATAGAAGCTATCAGGGGAGTAGAAAGGTATCAAGTTCTTTCCAAGAACCCTATAAAAATCCAAATCCGCAGAAGATCGAATTAGGATGGGCAGACTCCTTTACAATTCGACAGTTCTGCTCAGCGCTTAGAAAATCCTATCATCTCAGGTCCTCAACGATTGCTAACTCAATAATGAAGAAGCATGAGACAATAATTACAAGCTAGAGCAAGAGATAAGTCTTCCATACAGTATGCTTTGAGGACAAAGCATATAAGGGAAGGCAATGTTATGAACATAAATATATACATAAATAGATATTCATAACATAATAATTAATTAATAAATAATAATTATTAATAAGGAAAGGACATGTCTCAAAGGACATGACTATTGGTTAAGGGCACCCCTGCGTGGGTATATAAACGAGCCCTCTTTCTCAATTGTATATCATCTTATCAATCTTATCTATTCGTATTTTATACTTATTCCTACATGGATTATTTTGTTATATTCCAAGTATTTTGGATAATTTTTGTGTGAGCGAACTTTGTTCATCTCAGTATATTATGTGAATGAACCATTGCTATTCTTATGTTTTAGATTCTGTTAGTGTTGTTTTTCTTGCACAGGTTTATCAAACTCTTCACTTCTGCCATCTTTTTTGCACACTGATGTGGCATTATTTAATACCATGTTACATTGTACAAGGCAATTTTCTGTTCTTCGCCAATGTTTTGGTTTTTCACATCCTTGGGCACTCTCATTCCTGAACCTTCCTCATCTATGTGGCCTGTTACCCCCCCATGCCTAGGGGTAACTAGAGGAGATCATGTCTCATGGCCCGTAGTGGAGACAGTGATCCCGACCACGACGATGATTAGCACGTCCACAGATAGCAGCCCAGTGGCCCCCCTCAAATTGCCATTTTACTTCAGATCAGCCAAGCTCATCACATCCATTCAACTCAGTGTATGGGAGATGGTAAGCCTGAAGAATTATGAGGTTCCTATAGGCTTCCCAACAGGCCTGTCTTGTACCTCTTGTTGGGCACTAAGTTCAAGGTAATTTCAAACAGTTTTTCTTGTTGTTTGTGACAGCCAACAAGTCTGATATTTTTTCCCTTTGATTCTGCCCCTTAGGAAGTGATTTGCTGCCCCTTTGTAGATGTTGTTTTAAGGATTTAAATAGGAGGTTTTTGTTGTCCAAATTAGCACATATAAAACTCCACAAAAGCAGTAAATACCCTCTAGGACCTTTAACACCTACAGCTGATAAGTAAATAAGCAAAACCATGACAAATGAACACAAGTGTTTTTGGTCAACATGACCCTGGAAAAACCGCATGGGGAAAACCAGTAAGAGAGTAGATGTATTATGGAGATCTCAAATCAAATGCTACAACAAGTAAATGTACAAAGGAACCTGATACAATGGCAAGCTCTTCTCAAGCTTGCTTTGGACTTCCTTGGTAAATGTGCCCCTTTCCTTAGACTTTGCGCCCCTTGCTTGTTGTGACTACTAGATTTGGAGAATGCGCCCAAGATGATGCACCCTGCTCCTTTGCTCCCTTTGCTTCCACTCAAGTGCGCCCTCACTTGTTTTGCTAGATGCGCCCCTTCCTCTTCTCGAGAAATGCACCCCAACACTCTCCACAAGTGCGCCCTCAAGCATGCATGTGCCTCTCCTCTCAAGACACGCCCACACACTCTAGCAAGCTTCCTTCCTCAAGCTTTGCGCCCCTCCTTCTCAAAGGTGTGCCTCTCTTTTCCAAACCCTCACTTCTCCTCTCTTCACATTCACTCTAATCTCCAAGTGAACAATGAATCTCACTTTTGCGCTTTTGCCTACTTTAGCCTAATCCTTAGGCTAACCTAGAAAACCAATGGCCAAAGTTAGATCTTAGGCCAAACCTCCAATCAATGGTTGAGATTAAATCTCAAAGATGACTTAAGTCTCCTAAGTAACTTTTCCCTCATTAATGACATTATAAAGTCAAAGTGACTTTCTAACATAAAGGAAAGTGGTGAGGGTCAANCAAAGGTGTGCCTCTCTTTTCCAAACCCTCACTTCTCCTCTCTTCACATTCACTCTAATCTCCAAGTGAACAATGAATCTCACTTTTGCGCTTTTGCCTACTTTAGCCTAATCCTTAGGCTAACCTAGAAAACCAATGGCCAAGGTTAGATCTTAGGCCAAACCTCCAATCAATGGTTGAGATTAAATCTCAAAGATGACTTAAGTCTCCTAAGTAACTTTTCCCTCATTAATGACATTATAAAGTCAAAGTGACTTTCTAACATAAAGGAAAGTGGTGAGGGTCAAATATGTCCCCCTTTGTGTTTAGAGACTCACAAACACAAGGGGACCACTTTCCAAGGTACCCAAATCCCAACAAAGCCAACGTCACTATGAGGTATGCTAGTTCTTCTTTCATGCAAAGTGTTGTGCTTAATATACTTGGCATGTTGATAAGGATCATTGGTTTAAGTTGGGAAATGGACCACTGGCTCAAGAAGTTATGTTTGTTTCCTTGTTTCACCTTGGTCGCCATCATTTGTGCCCTAGTCCCGTGTTGTCACCACCCAAGGAAAAGGGGTACTACTAGGGGGCCCTCACAAGGGTAATGTTCCATTTCCCCACCATACTTAACACTTTCCATCCTGGAGCCTGTCACAGTGTACTAAACTTCGGTAATGCGTCATGGTTCATTCTCTCATGAGAAGAGGGGTTGAAGGCCCAGACGTTGATTATGGTTGCTAAGCAAAAGAATAATGCTAAAGAAAGAAAGAAAGGATAGCAAAGGACTCTCAAAAGCCAGTCCAAACTTGAGCTCTACCTTTTCTGCTTTCACCCCAGTCCCAAAGCAGTGATGTTATAGCTCAAAACCTTATAAAGGGGACTTGCAAATATGATAAAGAGAACAAATAAAAAGGCAGATTAAGGGGTTTGGAAAACATAACGCTTAGAAAGTGGTAATTCAAGAGCAAGAGTACCCTCCACAAAGGCACTCATAGAAATGGACTCAATGACACCATAATCCATGAAGTAACCCCGATCCATACCACCATCACACTTGCTCTTGAAGGGTTCTTTTCTTTCACTGCTTCCCCCGGAACATATCCCTCTACCTGGGTCTTTTCTTTCATTGTTTTGGTTGGCACACCTAATATGGTCTGATGAAGGTCCTCCCATATTCAAACTTGCCAACTTACATAAAGTCCTGAGCCAGTGTGAGATTTGAAGGGGATACTGAAGTGAATTGCTCATGTGGCTTATATCTTAAGTAACAACTTACTTTGCATGATTCAAGGAGTAGTACGTCTTATGAACATTGGATTTACTTGATTTCATATTTTGTTTTGATCTAAATGCCCCTAGGCCTGTTATCCCCACTTTTCAGGGATAACTAGGAGATCATGTCTCGAGGCCCACGGGTCCTAGACATGGAGTACCGAGAGCAGGATTGACCTGAGCATGGCCCTGGAGGGCCCACCTTTTCTTCTTCCATCGTCTTTATCTTGTCAGCAGCAGCAGCATCCATCACCATCGGTTTGGTCCTGTATCAAAAGAGGTTCT
>SNQJ01S0090185.1:0-13214 GCA_010110895.2 Picea sitchensis | reverse complement strand
CGCCTCACTTAGACACAACTCACTTGCTCACTTGAGAGACAAGTTTCGGAATTGCAGTTAGAGAAGAAGGAGAGAGAGTGGCGCATCTTTGGGAGAGGATCTTCTGGTTTAGTTTGAGTTATCTCTTGGCATTGTATTGGCTATCTATAATAAGGAAGTTTTGTTGGGTTTTCTTCCCCTAGAGGTTTTCCCAGGATAAATGTTGTGTCTCTTGTGATTGTGTATTTCTCAGTGATCTTGCATTATGCTATTGTTATCTATTGAAATGCAAAGAACTATAATAATGGCTTAAACATTAACAAAGTGGATGAAATGGTTGGGGTCAAGACTCAATGGGCATAGGGCTCGTGATATACAAGGGGTCGTAGTGTCTCATTCATGGGTGCCTTTGTAGAGGGTGTGTGGTACCTTCGTTCGCAATGCACTTTTTCCAAGCCCATCAATTGCCTTTTATCTTTCTTTCTTTATTTTCTTTCAATATAGCGTAAGGAGAGGTTGAAGGTCACTGCCCTAGTGTGGTGACCAGATGATGGCAAAGTCACCCACAAACACCCAATGGAAATGAGAAGAATGGCTCGTGATGAGACTCCCTTTCTCTCAACCATGCAACTAAGAGCCATTACCCTGGTTTGGTGGCCAAATGATGGTAATGACATACCACTAGATATTCATAGACATGATAGGTCGGCTCGTGATGAGACCTCCCATCCTTCAACTAACCTTTTAAGCATTGTTTATTATATTGTGTGTACCCTTTATTCAAAGATAAGTGTTTCACTGCTTTCTTGAGTGATCCCTGGGCGAAGCATCTGGAAGGTTTATAGAAGACTTTTATCTTTTACCCAACACCAACCCCTCTGGGAATTTAGCCCCTTCTCCCCATAGAATGAGGGACAACCCCTTCTTGGGTCAATATACCCTAAAATCCCAAAAGATATGGAAATGGAGGGGAATAATGATGGAAAGTGGTAAGTATGGTCAGGAACGATACAATGGCTCATTAAGAGAGTTCCCAGTAGCAAACCCATCATCAAGGAAAACCACTTACTAGGGCACAATGTCAACCACCAAGGCGAAGCATGGAAAAAGGCATAATGTCCAAGCACATATCATAAAATCTAGAGAAATCTAAGATACAACATAGTCAAATGGCTTGAATATTGAAATGATGCTCACCATAATAATGACTTGTACCTCATGGAGCAAGACCCACTACCTTCTGGAAGCCAGCTGGTGTGGTGGATGCCATCTGCAAACATGTGACCATCTGTGGTGGTGAGTGGGTTTTCCATCTATGTAAACGGTATTGTTGGTCATGTAGTCTCTCGGCACTCCATATCTGCAACATGAGGGTCTCGAGACATCATCTCCTTAGTTATCCACAAAATGGGGATAACAGGTTGATCAGAGGGAGGAACCTCGTGAAGAGCCAAGTGATGAACCCCTACAACCTGTTGAAGAGTTAGAAAGAACTCTTGAAGAACCTCCAGCCAAAAGGAAGTCGAGATGGCTTAAAGAAACAATACAGAAAGCAGAAAAGATAGTTGCTCCCAAAGGAATTTTCAGGGAAAGTAAGAGGCCTCACTAGTACGGAGGCTATGTTGCACTGATGAGCAGCATCAGTGATGTTGAACCTTCTTCATTTGAAGCAGCAGATAAATTACAAGTATGGAAGTATGCCATGCTTGAGGAATACAAGACAATTCTAAAGAACAATGTCTAGAACATTGTGACGAGCCCGAAGAACAAATTAGTGGTCTCTTCCAAATGGATCTATAAGATCAAACATGCAGCTGATGGGAGTGTGGAAAAGTTCAAAGCAAGATTTGTAGCCAGAGGCTTCACTTAGAAAAAAGGAATTGACTACAAGGAGGTATACTTGTAGCCAGGTATACCTCCATTCGAGCTATTATTGCATTTGCTCCAATTCTTGGTTGGAAGTTACATCAGATGGATGTAAAAATAGAATTCTTGAATAGAAAGATTAATTGGGAGGTCTTTGTGGAACAACCAGATGGTTTTGTATTGCATAACAAAGACACTCGTGTATGCAAGCTAAGGAAGGCCTTGTATGGTCTTAAGCAGGCTCCCAGAGTTTGGTATGACAGGAATGATGGCTTTCTTAAAACCCTGGGCTTTCAGAAAAGTGATGCGGATGCAAATCTGTACTTCAAGGTAATAGGGAACTAACTTGTTCTACTAATCCTATATGTTGATCATCTCTTTCTAACAGGAGACGAAGGGCTAATAGCCTAGTGTAAGAGGGACCTAATCTCAGAATTCGAGATGAAAGACTTAGGCTTGATGCATTATTTCCTAGGATTGGAAGTGTGGCAAAGATGGGGCGAGATATTTCTGGCACAAGGAAAATACACAGTGGATGTATTAAACAGGTATGGTATGATGGATTGCAAATCCATGTCTACTACGATGGTTACCAACCTGAGGAATCTACATGATTTTGATTCATGTTCAGATTTGGTGGATCCCACCATGTATAGGCAGTTGATTGTATCATTGATGTACATGATCCACACCAGGCCAGATATATGCTATGTAGTGATTGCAATGAGTCAGTTCATGATTGAACCGAGACAGAGACACTGGGTGGCAACAAAGCACATCTTGAGATATCTCAGAGGGACCATTACTTATGGTCTAAGATATACATCCAATGGTGGTCTATTTATGCATGGGTATGCAGATGTTGACTAGGCAGGAAGCCCAGTGGACCGAAAGAGTACTTCCGGATACTGCTTCAGTTTAGGATCCGCTATGATCTCTTGGTCAAGCCAGAAACATGGATCCATTGCACAGAGTACGGCAAGGGTTGAGTACATTGCATCAAGTGATCCTAGCAAGGAAGCAGTATGGCTCAAAAAATTGGTTTCAGGGTTGTTTCGTGACAAGCTTGAGACGACGATGGTTTACTGTGACAATCAAAGTTGCATAACACTAACAGAGAACCCGATATTTCATGACAGGTCAAAACATATTGACATGAAGTACCACTACATCCGAGACTTGGTCCAGAGAAAAACTGTAAAGTTACAGTACATAGCCATGAACGAGCAGGTAGCTGATATCCTAACCAAGCCTTTGCCATTGAGACAGTTTGTGCAGCTGGGAGGCAAGCTTGGTGTGGCTGAGAATGACTCCCTCGCTGAGAGGGAGTGTTAAATTTCACAACATCGACAGTCATTCTCCAATGAGATGCCATATGGGCCACCCTAAGGCTAGCCATAAAGATTTGGAGAATCAACCAATCTTGTGAGGTATTGACAAAAGCCAGGGGGAACGTACAACCTCTATGAGTAAAACGAAAAGTCAGGACGAACGAGATGATATGTAAGTCTAATGCAAAAGTCAGGGGGAACGTACAACTTTTGTGAGCATAGACAGTCTAGTGCAAAAGTTAGGGGGAACGTACAACCTCTGTGAGCATAGAAAGACTAGTGCAAAAGTCAGGGGGAACGTACAACCTCTGTGAGCCTAGTCAAGCCTTGCAAGCCATGAGAAAAAGTCAAGGCATCTAGCAAAAGTTAGGTTGAAAGTAAAATTCCTATGAGCTAGAAACAAATGGTTTTCCTGATATTGCAAATGATGTAATGTATTGATCTAGTGCGTTGCCACGTGTAACACCTTCCACCATGAAGAAATTCGAATTGCTTTGTAAAGAGTCAAGTAGTAAAAAGTCAAAGTTGCATGTCTAGGTCAAACTCGAAGTTGTCAAGGTTGTTGCATGTTGCATGCATGTCTAGTTGCATGTTGCATGCATGCATGTCATGTGCATGCTAAGGAGTTCACATGCATCTCATGTCAAGGGCGAGTTCCTCACTGAAGTGGTAAGTTCAGTTCTAATTTTGACTGCTAAGTTAATGATCAGTTCTAATTCTGATGGCTAAGTTAACTTCAGCATGCATTCACTTAGGCTATTTCGAGCCATCTCCTCTCTACCTCTCCACTCCTATTTAAGCAAGAAGTCGCCCCTCTCTTCTACATAATTGTTATGCAGTGTATGAGTGAGGAAGAAGAGTGATATATCAATCCATAAAAGAGTGGTAACAGGTGCATATCAGTCCGAATCAAAGACGCATAAAACAATCCAAGAACAGAGCTTATATCAATCTATTAAAGGCAACGAATATCCGTCATAAGGATGTTTCTGTAACAGTCAATAAAGACAGCCATATCAGTCCAATAACAGGTTATTGTAACAGTCAATAAAGATAGCCATATCAGTCCAATAACAGGCTGCTATAACAGTCAATAAAGGCAGCCATATCAGTCCAATAACAGGCAGCTATAACAGTCAAATAAAGGGCACCATATCAGTCCAAGAAAGTAGCGAGGTACACCTTCAAGGCTGGGCTATAACAGAGTTTATAACAGCGAGGTTTCTCAGTAGTCTACAGTCAAGTTAGAGTCTTTGGCAAGCTCTTTAAGAGCAGAGTATTCATGGTGGATATTTTGTAGGTGATCATAATTTATTAATGCAATAAAAGGAGATTGTTTGTTGGGGTTTCTCCCTGTATAAGGTTTCCCCAGGGTACATGTGTTGTGATCTTGCATGTTGGTAAATTCTTATGATTATTGTTGTTTTGGTTTATGAATGATGTTAAACTAGGTTCAAAGTACAGACAGAGTTTTAAAAAGTACTTTCAGTATTAAATGAAGCTCATAAATTAACATGGTATCAGAGCTTAGGGTGTGTTAAGCTTGTTGAAGTGCAGCAGCAGGGTACACACAGATCCAAGCGAGCTTGATTAAGTTTCTAGCGTAAGGTCCATGGCATGCTCCATTTCAGTGAGGGCTGAGGATAGGCTCGAAGGAGATTCCAACTTCAATGTGTGGAAGCTCCTGATAACAAATATCTTGAAGGAGCATGATCTTGAGCAATATGTGACAACAGTAGTGGAGGAACCCACCACTAATGCAGGAAGAGCGACCTTCAGGAAGAGTCAAGCAAAGGCCAAGCCAATAATCTTTGACTCAGTCAAAGACAGTATAATTCCAGCAATGACTTCTTTAATGATTGCCAAGGACTGTATGGATACCTTGGTGAATCTGTATGAGAAAGAGGCTCCAAGTCAGCAGAGGACACTTAAGCACAAGCTTAAGTATTTGAAGATGGATAAACCAGATCAGAGATCAGGTTTTGGTCACAACGGTCACAGCAGACGATGATGACTTAGTGCAGGCCATATTTGATGGTCTTCCTTTTTCATGGGAGACCTTCTTATCCAGTGTAAGTGGGAGAGAGATTCAACCCACGTTTGAGAGGTTATGACATGATTGTCTTCAAGAGGAGAGTCGCACTGCTACCAGGAGTGACCCAGCCAAAGAAGGGCATTCAGCATTAGCATCAACATTCAAGGGAAACAAGAAGGTCACTTTCCAGAAAGGTTCTCGAAGGAAGTCAAACACCAAAGGTATGTTCAAAGGCAAGATTAAATGCTTTAGTTGTAATAAGTTGGGTCATTTTGCTAAAGATTGTTGGTATAGGAAGAAAAATCCAAGGAAAGGGAAACATCGTCCCTCAACTGTTGAGGATGATGAATCCAAGCGAAAACAAAAAAGTCATAATGAAAAAGAAACTAGAAAAGAATATTACCTGGTTTTTGCCTTATCCAGGTCAGTTTTCACGGGGTCGAAAACTTGGTTAGTAGACAGTGGTGCATCAAAGCACATGACAGGGTACAAGGTAATCCTCTCAGATTTCAAAACAAAATCTTTTGCAAAGCAGGTTGAGCTTGGGGATGACAAATGTTACAAGATCGAGGGAGTAGGCTCTATCTCCTTCGGATTGGAATTTGGGGCTAGGATTTATGTTGATGAAGTATTATATGTTCCGGGGCTCGGGAAAAATCTTCTATCAGTTGCAACCCTTCAGGACAAGGGATATTGGGTGATCTTCAAGGACAGGAAGGCACTACTGCGAGCTAAAGGTAGCCACTTGAGTATAGTAGAACCCATTGGGACTCGCAGAGGTGGACTGTACGTCGTGACAGGACAATCAGTTCAAGCATTAGCTCATGATGTGACTAGCTCCAACGAGTTGTGGCACAGAAGACTTGGACATCTTCATTACAAAGCACTTCCAGATCTGCAGAACATGGTATGTGGCATGCCCTCTATTTCTCTTAGTAAAAATGAAATTTGTAAAGGATGCATGCTAGGTAAAAATATAAAGAAAGCATTTCCTAATAGTGACAGCAGAGCTCATGGCATCTTAGATCTGGTTCATTCTCATATATGTGGTCCCATGTAATCTCCCTCACTCAGCGGTTGTTTGTATTATGTCATTTTTATTGATGATTACTCAAGAAAATGTTGGATCTATTTACTTAAAGCTAAAAGTGACACATTTGGTAAATTCAAAGAGTATAAAGCCTTTATTGAAAAGCAGACAAGGAACCACATCAGAACCCTTAGAATAGACAATCGAGGAGAGTTTGAATCTCTCCAAGCTGAGGATTTCCGCAAGGAAGCAAAAATCAAGAGACAGTTGACCGTGCCATATAACCCTCAGCAAAATAGTGTTGCTGAGAGGAAAAACAGGACAATTTGTGAGGCAGTGAAAGCCATGATGTTTGATCAGGATCTGCCAAATTCTTTATCGGTAGAAGCTACCTCCACTGTCGTGTATATTCAGAACAGGGGTCCACATGCTATCTTGAAAGACAAGACTCCTAAAGAGGTCTTCTCAGGGATCAAACCTGAAGTAGGGCATCAAAGGATATTTGGGTGTCTAGTGTATATTCATGTCCCTAAGAAAAAGAGGACAAAGATACAACCCTCAGGCAAGAAAGGGGTTTTTGTGGGCTACAGTCAGAACTCAAAGGCTTACAGGATATATGTACCAGGTTAGAGGCACATAGAGGTAGGCAGGGATGTGACGTTCCATGACGAAGTCGCATACAAAAAATCCAGAGAGCTTCAGCAGGAATCAGAAGCAATTCATCGAACTTCACCCTCTTCTGAAAATGAAGAGTCAGATGATCAGAGGGAGGAACCTTATGATGGGCCAAGTGATGAGCCCCTAGAATGTGCTGAAGAGTTAGAAAGAACTCTGGAAGAACCTCCAGCCAAAAGGAAGCCAAAATGGCTTAAAGAAACAGTACAGGAAGCAAAAAAGATAGCGGCTCCCAAACGAACTTTCAGAGAAAGTAAGAGGACTCATCAGTTCGGAGGTTATGTTGCACTAATGAGCAGCATCAGTGATGTCGAACCTTCTTCATTTGAAGAAGCAGATAAATTACAAGTATGGAAGGATAACATGCTTGAGGAATACAAGTCAATTCTAAAGAACAATGTCTGGGACATTGTGTCGAGCCCGAAGGACAAATCAGTGGTCTCTTCCAAATGGATCTATAAGATCAAACATGCAGTCGATGGGAGTGTGGAAAAGTTCAAAGCAAGATTTGTAGCCAGAGGCTTCACTCAGAAAGAAGGAATTGACTACGAGAAGACTTTTTCACCTGTAGCCAAGTATACCTCCATTCGAGCTATTATTGCATTAGCTTCAGTTCTTGGTTGGAAGTTACATCAGATGGATGTAAAAACAGCATTCTTGAATGGAAAGATTGAACAGGAGGTCTTTGTGGAACAACCAGATGGTTTTGTACTGCATATCAAAGACACTCATGTTTGCAAGCTAAGGAAGGCCTTGTATGGTCTTAAGCAGGCTCCCAGAGTTTGGTATGACAGGATTGATGGCTTTCTTAAAAGCCTGGGATTTCAGAAAAGTGATGTTGATGCAAATCTGTACTTCAAGGTAAGAGGGAACCAACCTGTTATACTAATCATGTATGTTGATGATCTCTTTCTAACAGGAGATGAAGAGCTAATAGCCTAGTGTAAGAGGGAGCTAATCTCAGAATTTGAGATGCAAGACTTAGGCATGACGCATTACTTTCTAGGATTGGAAGTGTGGCAAAGTTAGGGCGAGATATTTCTGGCACAAGGAAAAGACACAGTGGATGTATTAAAGAGGTTTGGTATGATGGATTGCAAATCCATGTCTACTACGATGGTAACCAACCTGAGGAAGCTGCATGATTCTGATTCAGGTTCAGATTTGGTGGATCCCACCATGTATAGGCAGTTGATTGAAACATTGATGTACATGGTCCACACCATGCCAAATATATGCTATGCAGTGATTGCAATGAGTCAATTCATGAATAAACCGAGACAAAGACACTGGGTGGCAGCAAAGCACATCTTGAGATATCTCAGAGAGACCATTACTTATGGTTTGAGATATACATCCAGTGGTGGTCTATTTCTGCATGGATATGCAGATGTTGACTGGGCAGGAAGACCAGTGGACCGGAAGAGTACTTCTGGATACTGCTTCAGTTTAGGATCCGTTATGATCTCTTGGTCAAGCCGGAAACAGGGATCCATTGCACAGAGTACAGCAGAGGCTGAGCACATTGCAGCAAGTGATGCTAGCAAGGAAGCAGTATGGCTAAAAAAATTGGTTTCTGGGTTGTTCGGTGACAAGCTCGAGACAACGATGGTTCACTGTGACAATCAAAGCTGCATAAAACTGACAGAGAACCTGGAATTTCACGACAGGTCAAAACATATTGACATGAAGTACCACTACATTCGATACTTGGTCCAAAGAAAAACTGTAAAGTTAGAGTACATAGCTACGAGCGAGCAGGTAGCTGATATTCTAACCAAGCCTTTGCCATTGAGACAGTTTGTACAGCTGAGAGGCAAGCTTGGTGTGGCTGAGAATGACTCCCTCGTTGAGAGGGAGTGTTAAATTTGGTAGCATCGACAGTCATTCTCCAATGAGAGGACATATGGGCCACCCTGAGGCTAGACAGGGAGATTTGGAGAATCAACCAATCTTGTGAGGTATTGACAAAAGCCAGGGGGATCGTACAACCTCTGTGAGTCAAACCAAAAGTCAGGACGAACGAGATGTTATGTAGGTCTAATGCAAAAGTCAAGGGGAACGTACAGCCTCTATCAGCATAAACAATCTAGTGCAAGAGTCAGGGGGAACGTACATCCTCTGTTAGCATAGACAGACTAGTGCAAAATTCAAGGGGAGCGTACAACATCTGTGATCCTAGTCAAGCCTTGTGAGCCATGAGCAAAAGTCAAGGCATCTAGCAAAAGTTAGGTTGAACGAAAAAATTCCTATGAGGTAGAAACAAACGATCTTCCTGATATTGCAAATGATGTAATGTATTGATCTAGTACGTTGGCATGTGTAACACCTTCCACCATGAAGAAATTCTAATTGCTTTGTAAAGAGTCAAGTTGTAAAAAGTAAAAGTTGCATATCTAAGTCAAAGTCAAAGTTGTCAAGGTTGTTGCATGTTGCATGTTGCATGCATGTCTAGTTGCACATTGCATGCATGCATGTCATGTGCATGCTAAAAAGTTCACATGCATCTCATGTCAAGGGCGAGTTCCTAACTGAAGTGGTACGTTCAGTTCTAATTTTGACTGCTGACTTAATGGTCAGTTCTAATTCTAATGGCTGAGTTAACTTCAGCATGCATTCACTTAGGCTACTTCGAGCCATCTCCTCTCTACCTCTCAACTCCTATTTAAGCAAGAGGTCGACACTCTCTTCTACACAATTGTTATGCAGCGTATGAGTGAGGAAGAAGAGTGATATATCAGTCCATAACAGAGTGGTAACAGGTGCGTATCAGTCCAGCTCAAAAACGCATATAACAGTCCAAGAACAGAGCTTATATCAGTCTATTAAAGGCAGGGAATATTAGTCATAAGGAGGTTGTTGTAACAGTCAATAAAGAAAGCCATATCAGTCCAATAACAGGCTGATGTAACAGTCAATAAAGATAGCAATATCAGTGCAATAACAGGCTGCTATAACAGTCAATAAAGGCAGCCATATCAGTCCAATAACAGGCAGCTATAACAGTTAAATAAAGGGCAGCATATCAGTCCAAGAAAGTAGAGAGATACACCTTCAAGTCTGGCCTATAACAGAGTTTATAATAGCGTTGTTTCTCAGTAGTCTACAGTCAGGTTAGAGTCTTTGGCAAGCTCTTTAAGAGCAGAGTATTCATGGTGGATATTTTGTAAGTGATCATGCTCTATTAATGCAATAAAAGGTGATTGTTTGTTGGGGTTTTTCTCCCTATATAGGGTTTCCCCAGGGTACATGTGTTGTGATCTTGCATGTTGGTAAATTCTTATGATTATTGTTGTTCTGGTTTATGAATGACGTTAAACAAGGTTCAAAGTACAGTCAGAATTTAAAGAAGTACTTTCAGTATTAAATGAAGCTCATAAATTAACATGGTATCAGAGCTTAGGGTGTGTTAAGCTTGTTGAAGTGCAGCAGCAGTGTACACAAAGATCCAAGCGAGCTTGATTAAGTTTCCAGCATAAGGTCCATGGCATCTTCCATTTCAGTCAGGGCCGAGGATAGGCTCGAAGGAGCTTCCAACTTCAATGTGTGGAAGCTCCGGATAACAAATATCTTGCAGGAGCATGATCTTAAGCAGTATGTGACCACAGTGGTGGAGGAACCCATCACTAATGCAGGAAGAGCGACCTTCAGGAAGAGTCAAGCGATTCATCTTTGACTCAGTCAAAGACGGTATAATGCCAGCGATGACTTCGTTAATGACTGCCAAGGACTGTATGGATACCTTGGTGAATCTGTATGAGAAACAAGCTCCAAGTCAGAAGAGGACACTTAAGCACAAGCTTAAGTATTTGAAGATGGAGGAAGGTGAATCAGTAGCATCTTTCTGTTCCAGGATAGACCAAATCAGAGATCAGCTTTTGGTCACAGGGGTCACAGTGGACGATAATGACTTAGTCCAAGCCATATTTGATGGTCTTCCTTCTTCATGGGAGACCTTCTTATCTAGTGTAAGTGGGAGAGAGATTCATCCCACGTTTGAGAGGTTATGGCTTGATTGCCTCCAAGAGGAGAGTTGCATTGCTACCAGGAGCGAGCCAACCAAAGAAGAGCATTCAGCATTACCATCAAGATTCAAGGGAAAGAAGAAGGTCACTTTCCAGAAAGATTCTCGAAGGAAGTCAAACACCAAAGGTATGTTCAAAGGCAAGAGTATTGATACATCTAAGATTAAATGCTTTAGATGTCATAAGTTGGGTCATTTTGCTAAAGACTGTTGGTATAGAAAGAAAAATCCAAGGAAAGGGAAACATCGTGCCACAACTGTTGAGGATGATGAATCCAAACAAAAACAGAAAAGTCATTGTAATGAAAAATAAACTAGAAAAGAATATTACCTGGTTTTTGCCTTATCGAGTTCAGTTTTCACAGGGCCGAAAAACTTGGTTAGTAAACAGTTGTGCATCAAATCACATGACAGGGTACAAGGAAATCCTCTCAAATTCCAAGACAAAATCTTTTGTAGAGCAGGTTGAGCTTGGGGATGACAAATGTTACAAGATAGAGGGAGTAGGCTCTATCTCCTTTAGATTGGAATCTGGAGCTAGGCTTCATGTTGATGAAGTATTATATGTTCCAGGGCTCAGGAAGAATCTTCTATCAGTTACAACCCTTGAGGAAAAGGGATATTGGGTGATCTTCAAGGACAAGAAGGCACTACTGCGAGCTAAAGGTAGCTAATTAAGTACAGCAAAACCCATTGGGACTCACAAAGGTGGATTGTACATCGTGACAAGACAGTCAGTTCAGGCATTGGCTCATGTTGGGACTAGCTCCAGCGAATTGTGGCACAGAAGACTTGGACATCTTCATTACAAAGCACTTCCAGATCTGCAAAACATGGTATGTGGCATGCCCTCTATTTCTCTTAGTAAAAATGAAATCTGTAAAGGATGCATGCTAGGTAAAAATATAATGAAATCATTTCCTAGTAGTGACAACAGAGCTCAGGGCATCTTAGATCTGGTTCATTCTCATGTATGTGGTCCCATGTCATCTCCCTTAGTCAGTGGTTGTTTGTGTTATGTCATTTTTATATATGATTACTCAAGAAAATGTTGGATCTATTTCCTTAAAGCTAAAAGTGACACATTTGGTAAATTCAAAGAGTATAAAGCCTTTATTGAAAAGCAAACAAGGAACCACAGCAAAACCCTTAGAACAGACAATGGAGGAATGATCAAATCTCTCCAATTTGAGGATTTCTGCAAGGAAGCATGAATCAAGAGACAGTTGACCGTGCCATAGAACCCTCAGCAAAATGTTGTTGCTGAAAGGAAAAACAAGACAATTTGTGATGCAGTGAAAGCCATGATGTTTGATCAGGATCTACCAAATTCTTTATGGGCAGAAGCTACCTCCACTACCGTGTATATTCAAAACAGGTGTCCACATGTTATCTTGAACGACAAGACTCCTGTTCAGAGGCTATGTTGCACTGATGAGCAGCATCAATGATGTTGAACCTTCTTCATTTGATGAAGCAGATAAATTACAAGTATGGAAAGATGCCATGCTTGAGGAATACAGGTCAATTCTAAAGAACAATGTCTGGGACATTGTGGCGAGGCCGAAGGAAAAATCAATGGTCTCTTCCAAATGGATCTATAAGATCAAACATGCAGCCGATGGGAGAGTGGAAAAGTTCAAAGCAAGATTTGTAGCCAGAGGCTTCACTCATAAAGAAGGAATTGACTACGAGGACACTTTTGGCCCTGTAGCCAGGTATACCTCCATTCGAGTTATTATTGCATTAGCTTCAGTTCTTGGTTGGAAGTTACATCAGATGGATGTAAAAAACAACATTCTTGAATGGAAAGATTGAACAAGAGGTCTTTGTGGAACAACGAGATGATTTTCTACTACATAACAAAGACACTCATGTATGCAAGCTAAGGAAGACCTTGTATGGTCTTAAGCAGGCTCCTAGAGTTTGGTACGACAAGACTGATGGCTTTCTTAAAAGCCTGGGCTTTCAGAAAAGTGATGCTAATGCAAATTTGTACTTCAAGGTAAGAGGGAACCAACATGTTACACTAATCCTATATGTTGATGATCTCTTTCTAACAGGAGATGAAGGGCTAATAGCCTAGTGTAAGAGGGAGCTAATCTCAGAATTCGAGATGAAAGACTTAGGTTTGATGCATTACTTCCTAGGATTGGAAGTGTGGCAAAGACAGGGCGAGATATTTCTGGCACAAGGAAAATACATAGTGGATGTATTAAAGAGGTTTGGTATGATGGATTGCAAATCCATGTCTACTCCGATGGTTACCAACCT
>SNQJ01S0090184.1:0-16337 GCA_010110895.2 Picea sitchensis | reverse complement strand
AAAAAGTTTTAAAAAGACACCAAAACAATGATGATCCTTGCATAACGGCTTGGGATCATTACACCATGAAGCACCACTGATGAGGTAATATCAGAGAGAGTGTTGGAAGCCAGAACATGTATAAATATTTCATGCCCATGTGACATGAGAATTGGAAGAGATTGGGTAAGAATCCCTACTGAAATATTTTATATCTTGATTATATGCATGTGAATTTAATTGGTTATTGTATATCAATGACACCCAAGAAGGGTAAGATTCAGGAAAAGAATCTGAATGATAGAGGGAAGGACCTCTAGCATCCAAGGATGATTGAGATCATTGCAATAAAAATCATGAACAAAGTGTCATGAATACATTGACCAATCATGAATGATTGGGAACAAAAATCCTCATAAGAAACGCGTTGATTGAATGTATTGAGGAGATGAATGTTGAATGAAAGCGGGAATGTATAAGACTTCCCATTATGGAAGAATGATCTTCCAATATTCTACCAGAGTTGTAGAATGGTAAAGAGAGAATTGGGTGGCCATGAGGATCGGCACCCTAGTTACCCATAAGAAAGGAATACTTAAATGCATTCATATGAAATTTAGATTTCATAAAATATAATTATGATTTGAGGTTATGATTAGTTAAAAGTAGGGAAAACAGTCTTGTTATAACAATGAATGTGGGTAGATAAGCCATGAGGTGAGAAATTGGCTCTGCTCCAACACACCATGGAAAAGTGTCTGATATGAAATGCGGTAACCTGGAATCAATGCAAGGATGCATTGTGTATAGATGTGGCCATGGACACTAGCAAAATGGTAAAACCATTTAATGATTGATTGGATTTTGAAAATATTGGATGATGAAATGAAGCATGTGTAAGGAAATATATTTTCTTTTATTGTATATCCTTGAATAGATGAATGTGATGCAATTGTTAGTATGCACAAATTTTGAAATTGTTTGGAAGCCACTCCAAGTGTGCAATGAAAATATATTGTGCATGATAACTAACAAATTGTCTGGTTGTGTGAAGAATGAGTTGCAGGAAGAAGGGTATTGGATATGGAAGTATTATAAGCCCATGAGGAATATTAGTGCTTGTTGGTTTTAAAAGAGTGAAACTTCCCAGGGAAAGAAGTATCGAGCTTGTGGAATCTGGTTCTTGTATGGAACAGATCTAAAAATGGAAAAATGAAATGGAAATCTATGGGTGGAAGATTTGAAAGAAATTCTTGAATGAAATTGATGATGGTATCTCACAAATTCACTGCATACATGTGATATAGGTGATATTATAGAACTGTGTTGAGGGATAGATGATCGTTTTCAAGCTGGGAAGCATGGAAAAAGGCTATTGTTGTGACACAAGAACCCTGTGATGTGTCATGATCACCATAAATAATGTTTTGATGTGGTAACACACGCCAGAGGGATGCCTCGGCAGAGCAATATTGGGGGATGTCTTGGCTGTAAGACTAGGTGAAGTCTCTAAATCCCTTTTTATTCGAGAAATACTTGACACGAAAGATGGATTGCCCAAGGGACTGTATAACAGAGAAGGGGATTCCTGACCCTGATCCTGGAGGGTAAGTGACCGCAAGGAAGATGAGACTTTGATAAATCTTGTAATATTTTGATTGGAATCATGAGCACAACGAGTATGTCAAGGAAAAACAATGAGACGAGTAAATGTGGCATTCCTATAGATGCAAATCAATGAACTGCATAGATAAGTATTGTGTTGATACGTAAAAATTTTCCTCTTGAATTATGAACAATGATAAAATTTATTTTCATAAAATTGGATTGATATGCTTGTTGTTTGAGATTGTTGTAGGCATGTGCTAAATGCCAACAGTCTAGGAAAAGGACCATACCAAGGACAAGAACAACAATTGCTAAAGCCACTGAAATATGAAGGCATGGCAAGTGTTCCTAAGATGCAAAGAACACTGAGGACGATGTTCCTTTAAGGGAGAGGGGATTGTAAGACCCATGTTTTCCCCGCATGTAATTAATCACGTTTAATGATTATCATGCCATGGAAATATATAAACATTATAATTGTATTAATGTTTAATTGGAAAACTCCAACCAACTGATTAATGGGTGTAGCCTTAAAAGTATTGGCCATGATACCACTAGAGGAATGGGAGGAGGGTCTATTAAGATAAAGGACCCCAAGCCATATTGCTAAAGTATTATCTTGAAATATTCATATTATTTCCCTTAGCCTTGGTTTCAAGGAAAATCAGTTAATGAGGGAGGATTGGTGGTTGAGAAACCAACCACCCTCAATGAATGGAAGTATGGAGGGATTCCTGAGGTGACATAAAGTTTTCAGTTAGATGATATTAGGAGACATCACCAAGATTCCCCATGATTGACCCATGGGTTTCCTTTTGACAGAAGAAAGAGGATAGATTGAGAACCCTCTTGGGAGATGCATGCAAGAGAAGCACATGAGTGTAGACAACAAGGGGGGAGGAGAGAGATAGAGGAGATGAGAGTTTGGGGATGAGAAGAAAGAAGGAGGGAGGGAGCCCAAGTATGGGTAGGGAGACATGAGTCTCAGAGGAAGGATATGGTTGTAGGACTCATCAGAGAGTCCAGGAACCCAACCTAAGATAAGAGGCCACGAGCTTGATTTTGGAAGGAATATGATAAACCTAGAAGAGGAATGAGCTAGGAGAGGTGAGGAATTCACCACCAGTGGTGGTGTCAAGGAGAGTAACCTTCACATGCCAATCTTCCTGAGAACTTGAGAGAAATTCCCTGGTGGTGTCATTTCTTGGCACAGGGGTGGCCTACTACCGAAGTTACAAAGAAAATAGAGCCTATGGTTGGGTGGAAAGGGGAACACCCATAGTCAATTAGCTGGCAACACTTGTGAACAGATAACTATTTGTATACTATGGTTAATTGGATCAAAACCTAGGGAATTATGTATGTAGTTAAGATGTAAAATATGTATGCCTAGTTAATGGCGTTAATGTTTACTTCTTTTGCAAGTTTTTGAACTTGAAGTAAAAGGTAAACTATATCGATGGTTGTATCTTGTAATTTTACTCATGAATGGTTATGTCTATTGAAGGATTGAATTCATGTATTATTGTAATTCTATGGGTTTGAAATAATAATGAAGTTGCACATGTAATTGTACATTGAGTATGAGCACTATGTATTTCTCTATATTAAAGAATATAAACATGGTCCTATGATTCCATAGTGCATAGTTAGTTTTACATGGTGGTAGAAAGGTTTCCTAAGTAAGGGGACTAGATCTGTAAGAGACAAGTGAGAGGTCCAAGAGGAAGGAAGTGTTATAATATTCCTCCTCGAAGGGACGAAATATTAACCATAACAGTAAACCGAGGGAGGCTGGAGAGGGTTGCTAAACCTGAGATATTTTTTGAACTCGAAAAAAGTAAGGCCTCCAAGTCCTTGAATGGCCACAAGATTTGAATCCTCACACGAAGGAATGGACAGAGGTACCCTAAGATAAGAGAAGGAATGCCTCAGTGCCTAAAAGATATCTATGTGTGGTCAGAGAGCCCTAATCCTTGTGAAACCCATATCTTGAAGTTGAATGTTTGCAAGAGACGTAAATCTCCACCTAAGTGGAAAAGAGGGAATGCCTTAGTGGTTTTTGGAGCAAGGAGAGAGCTCCTGAATACCTAGTAAGCCTTAGAAAATACTTGGAATAATTCTTGAAATGGTTAATTCCAAGATCTCACTGTTTTCCTAGAGAAAACCCATGTTTTAATCTTGAAGGAATTGCAGTCGTTGGATTGGTGTGGCAAGAAGATATAGATTGTTGATCAGATGGGGTACTCATTAGAGAAATCAAGGGATATATTGTAACAGGACCCTAATGAGGGAAGTTCTGAAGCAATAGGGCCCATTGATCCATCAAAACATGGTTATGGTGGATTTTGGATCGTTGGATTCAGTTGATAGTCTATCGGTGTAAAACTGGTTGGAGGTTTGGAAAGGAGATTAGAAGAGGGAGTCTGAGGACCATAGATCTCACAAAGGGTGCCATGGGATCATCGTTTTCATTTATCATGAGGACCACCCCTAGGAAGAAAAATTTTCTACCTTATCTAGTGATTGGTTGGAACTTTCGAGGCACCCTACATCTATAGGATCAAATTAACGAGGATCGTTTGATATGTTGGAGAATGTGTGATCAGAATGGTTGACTCAGAGTAGTCATTGAAGTCAAAACGAAGGCCTCTGATGAAGGAGGCTTCGAGAGGAGATCTGTATCGTAGATCGACTAGTGGTAAAGAATTAATCCTAGTCGTTGATCGGTGCAAGGTCTGGCCAGTATAAGAGGCTTTGAAATCCTTAATTGTTGAGTAGTTGTGAACTCTGAAAGATTCCTGACCATGGGATGAAAAGAACGATCTAGTCGTTGATCATCGGTGAGTGGTCTCGATCAGTATTTGGATTGTTGATGCCAATCACAGTTCCGTCGAGTGTAGGTGGTCATAGATCCAAGTGTTGGATTCCAGGGAAGACCGACAATGATGAAGGACTTCGACGATGAAGAGGACTGGAGCATCACCTGGTCAAGTAATCCCTAGTATCATGTGATGACGTGTATATCCATGTCATTCCATGCGTCAATTTGTGGGTGGATCCACGTGTCATGTGGGTGTCGTGCCATATGTCAGGGTAAATTTGAGATTTGAGATATCAGTCAGTGTGAGTCCTAATGCCAAGTGTCCCTCCAGGTGGCAGGTTTTGGTAGTACCAAGTGTACGGGGTTCCAGCAAGGGAGGCAGGTGTTAATCATTGAGCATGTAAAGACTCTGATGCGATCAGAGCCATTGTTTGTTTAACTCTGAGGACCATTAGATTTGACAAAGGGAGTGCCATCAAAGTGGGCTTGTCGAAGTGGTATGAGTCACTGGAACAGGTGAAATCTGATGGGAGGGACTCCAAAAATGAATGAGGTTCTTCGATCAGGAAGATGAAAAGATTTAATCTCAGTCGTAGGTCTCTGTGGGTCCCACTTGATTTCTTAACGGGAGACAAAGAAGGTGGGAGTGAACCATCGCACAAGTGGAGACTCTGAAGTAATTGGAGCCATTGATTGACTGGCTTTGAGGGCAGTCATATATGTCAGAGAGTGTATAGTTAGAGTATGTCATTCAGAGTGGAATATGACTCCAATGGAGAAAAGCTCTGACGATGAAGGAATGCTCTGAATGAACCCGAGCCATTGATTTGGAGGGACAAATAGGTCGAGGATTCAATGGGCCAAGTGGAAAGTTCCACATCAGTGTCATGTTAGATGGCACAAGTGGCAAGAGTGATGTGGCAATGAAGTGAATTATGGTTAAAGAAGGCCTTGGAACTTTAAAGGGTTGTAACTTTTGAACCCGAGCTCTATTTTGAGCATGGTTATAGTCATTGGAAATCTCTTGACAAGAAGAATATGATGGCTCCCTCGAGAAGAGGCATTGAGGTGGTTAAGGAAAGAAAATTTTTAACAACCCATCCCTTAAAAAGGTACTTAGGGGGTTGGGTGTCTTACAACCAATCTATATTGGTTAGATCTTCTCTTGAAGATGGAATCCCTCATGTACAAATATGGGCTTCCCCAGATGACTCCATATGCATCCAAAGGAACCTCATCTGCAACCACTTCGTCAACATACTTTTGGTTGATGGCTAATTTGAATTTGCATTGATCTCTTACCTTCAATTCCATATCCCACCTTACCCAACCTAGAGGGTATGGTTGTGGATGGTCTTGTGTCTCTAGCCCAAGCTTCTCAACCAATTGCGTAGAAATTAATTTGGACTGTGAACTAGGATCAAACAAACAATCCATAGTGTTCGGTTTCATGTGGATTTTAATGCAGAAAACTTTGGGCATCACCTTCTCCTCCATGTGGTTGCAACTGACAAACGTCACCTCCTTTTGCAGGTTAATGCAATTGATCTTCCCTTCTAGGTTTGAGGTGTTTTCCACCCTCTCTTTGAAATCCACACTTAGTGTTTCTTTCTTCTCCTTTTGGAAATGCTTGGGGTGCTTCTTAGGGTGCAATTTTCAACAATCCTCATCAACATGTCCCTTTCACAACCTTTGCATTGCTTGGCAGAAGGGTTTGTTTCCCATGTTGTTGCCACAATCTTCTTCTCATTCCACTTATTTTTGTTATTTCCCTTCTTCTTGTGCTCTTGCAGTTCTATTTTCTTGAGTGTTCCTTGTTGTTGCTTCCACTTAAATCCTTTGAGGTACTATGCCCGAACACTAGCCTCATCAATTGTCTTTGGTATAAACAACATCAATTGACGTCGAATACGTGGTAGCAATTCCCCCACATGCTTGATCAAAATTTTAGGAGTTTTGAGTGAGACTCCCATTTGGATTACTCTCTTCCTGAACTTAGTGGTGAATTCTTACACCAATTGTCCTATCCTCTGCCTGAAATAATGTCAGAATATATGTTGGTGCTCCTCATATCTGATTGGGTAGAACTGTGCTTTGATCATGTCTTTGAACATCTCCCATTCCATGACCGGTGGCTCATTTTCCAGTGCTCTACCTACTATATCCCTCTCCCACCATGCCAAGGCATGGCCTTCAAGCTTCAATTGAGCGAATGCAATATTTTTCTTTCATGTTACCTCATGCACATTGAAGTGTACCTCCATTTGTTGTAGCCATTGGTATAGTTTGTTGACATAAACTATTTCGACATATGATTTGATGTCCAACTTGGCCTCCACATGGAAAGGTACTTGTGTCTTACTATAGCTGCATTCTCTCGTCTTTAGCTCAACCTTGCATTCTACCTCTGGTTTATTTTCTTCTCTTTTGGATTCATTTTGCCTACATTGTGTTACTTACAGTTGGACATGCTCTGCTCAAGTGGATCCAATCTAACTTTGGGATATTCATCCTCATTTCCAACTTGATATTGCCTAGCCATTTGTGGTGCTCTATTATGCTCCGACAACAACTCTTGTCCACTTCCCCTGTAGTCATTGTGGGTACTTACCATACAAGTCACACTAGGTATTTGAATAGACTTCACTTATTTACTAAGTTTTACTCCCCATTGAACACTTCCTTTATTTACTAAGTCTTATTCCACATTGAACACTTCCATATGCTAACCTAGTCATTGAACATTTCACTTAATTACCAAGTTTTACTTCACATTGAACACTTTACTTTTTTACTTATTTTTTACAAAATTTTATGCTAAATATTTTTTCTTTATTCTTATCATTATCTAAAAATTTAAAAGAATCATCACTCTCTCTAAAGTGAGCTTCAAAATATGTTCTCTAAAATGAGCTTCAAAATATGTGGAAGGGAAAATTATTATATTRTATTATTTAATTAAAAAAACATTCCTTAAATATTTATAGTCATCCTTGTATAATCAATCAATATTTTCATCCATTATTATTTGTTACTTAATCAATATTTTCATCCATATTTACTTATTAGTCATATTTACTTATTAGACCCTGCGTGAGGGACTATAGCTTTCGATGTAAAGTCAAACTACCCTTGACTCAATTGGTATGAAGTTTGCCAACTTTCCGTATGTTTTGAATTATCCTTTATTAATTAATTTTTTTTAAATTAATTTATTTTTTCATAATTTTCAAAAAGCTATATATCAATTTTTTATTGGACTTTAAGATATTGATGCGACTAATTACTTTAATACCGATGCGGTTTCAAAATATTTTTTCCTAATATTAATATTCGTAATCATTAAAATATTTTTTTTTTAAGTCTAAATGGTTTATTTAAACTAAAATTATCATCAAAAAATATATAAAATAAATAATTGTAAATGTATTAAATATTTAATATGTTCAAAGTTTAATTTGAAAGATTAAATTGTTAGCATTAATACAACACAATCATATTATCCATTATCTTTTTATTATATTTGTAAATAAAAATTATTTATCTATTTTTTTATTATTATTTGTATATTTATAATTATTAAAAAACCTTTTTTTTTTTAAGTCTAAATGATTTAGTTAAACTAAAATTATCATCAAAAAAATATATAAATTATTTATAAATGTATTAAATAATTAATATTTAATATTTTCAGAGTTTCATTTGTAAGATTAAATTGTTATAATACAACACAATTATATTATTCATTATCTTTTTATTATATTTATAAATAAAAAACATTTATCTATTTTTTAATTATAATTAATTATATTAAAAATAATTCAAATATTTTTTCTTTAAAATTCATTTCAATACAAATTTTTAATAATTAATTAACTAAACTAAGCAGGTTAGCTTCTATGTAGCTATTTGTCTTGTTACGCCGAAAGGCGTACACCTATTGACAATGGGCACAATTAATGATCTTTTAACCTTATTTAACCTTAAACCCTAATCTAATGGCTATGCATTGAAGATCCTGGCATATTCTTAGTCGTCCTCCAAAATCAATGGGTCAGATTTATTGTTCATAACTTTCTTGCATTTATCAAAGCATCCGTTAACATGTTTACTTTTTAACATTTACCTAATCACATTAAAAAATTACTGTAAGGATATGTAATTGTCAGGTTGAAATAATTAAGTAGGATTAAACCCTACAACCAAACGTTTCATATTACCACAGACGGATTACGAATTACGGATTACCACAAAAATTTTATTGCAAACGTTCTCAGCCGATACTTAGTTATGTAATCAATCGAATACTTAGTTTTTTCTTTCCTACTGATTATTATCCAATCAATCGAATACTTAACTTGTTCTTTCCGCGAGGATATGGGAATAGGATAAATACTTAGGGAAGCATAGCATTAAATGGCGCTTTTAATCTTTTGAATACTTGATTGGGTTGGTGAGGTATAGAATCTATACTTCCATTTCCATTTAAACTCATATATCCATTTCCATTTAAATCAAGAGTGGGCAGAAAGTATTGTAGTCCATTTCCAAACTCTTCTATACTTCTTTATATTGCCTTTCTGGTTTCCTGTGTTTTTTCCCACAACAATGGGAGACTGCTTCAGCAAAAAAAAACCAGAAGCCCCTTCCTCTGATAACGGTGTTACTTCTTCTGCTTTTTCCGCCAAAGAAAAACCAGAAGCCCCTTCCTCTGATAGCGCTGTTACTTCTTCTTCTGTTTTTTCCTCTGATCAGCGAATAACATCTGGAGGAGAAAATGCGAAAGTCGATCTGGAGGGACTTATGCAGCACATATCTAATCTTTTGAAATTGATTGAAGTAAGGTGGATCGGTATCTTTGATATTTATCTTGAATGTGAATTGTACTAATTTAGATCCATCAAAAATGTACATCCATTTCAAGTTTTAATTTAGATTTGCTGAAGTGATGATAGATAAAATCTTTGGATGTATTATATTGTTAGGGTAAAAATTGCCAAAATTACTTCTCATTGATTTCTTATCAGGAGAGGGAAAGATCATCCTATGAGCAAAAGGCCGCTGAACAAATATCATCCTATAAGCCAAAGGCAGCTGAACAATACTGGCCGAGTTCAGAAAGCTTCAACAACTTAAGGACGTTGCTCTATGAGGGAACAGATTGGGCCATTGTGCGTATGAAATGTCTTCCATAATTTCACAGTGAYTAGTTATTTTTTAATTCAGTCTGAAATTCGAGTGCCATGTCCATGCCCTACATGTGAAATCTGAGTTCTTTTTATTTTTATTTAATGGTGTTCAGAAATTTAATGTTCAAGTCGATGCGAAGACAATTGCTGGCACTGTCCTGCAAGGTATGGGTCCGGCAAGCATGGTCGCTGCAGGTTTTCTGGTTGTGGCAAATATATTGGAGAGATTCGAAGATGTTCGTAGCAACAAAAAAGAGTGCCTGGATCTTTTGAAGGAAATGCTTAAATTGGCCAAACTGGTTAAAGACTTTGAAGAAAAAGAACGCAGGGGAGAACTGCAAGACGAAATCGAAGCCGCAACAGCATTGATTGTGAAAGGCTCCATCATGTGCTGCGCACAGATTAATTCTCCAAAATTTTCCCAGTGAGTATTCAACAATCCAACCTCATTGATAATTTATTGATATGAAAGGCTCCTGTCAAATGGATACACGATGGAACGCCCTACTATTTATTGGATTTTCATTGATGCAGATTCTTTAAGACGGCAACAAACAAGAAGGATATCGATCAAATCAAGAACGAATTAGATACCGTGTACAGGGATCTACATATCAAAATGCTCAGCAATGCCAATCAGAAGTTAGATGGTCTGTCCCGAGACGCAGGTGGATAATTGGATTCATATTTAATTGTTTTGTTTTTAAATTTGAAGATGTCTTTTTTTTAAATAGATGATGATGGTTGTTTTTACTTATAACGTTTATGAATTCTATTCATATTTGCCAATCTCGTGAGCTAAATCCTTTAAAAAATGCATTAATTGAACAATAACGATAAATATTAATGTCGTGTATACAGGTGATTTGCCGAAGGCAGAGTCAGAGCCAGAGCCTGCGCCGCCACCACCACCAGTTATAATTCAACATGTAGAGAACGTTAACATTATTTATCTTCAAGCAGGTGCACTGCCTGAGCACAATGAAAATGCTTATTGTCAAAATATTTATCTAATTTTTATAGGGAGATTATAATTTTCATATATTCCTTAAAGTTTGGTGTCACTATTGTTAAATATGGCTGCCATGTTTTTATTATTGTTGAAGCAGGAGCGACTTTGCCCACGGGACGTCAAGAACCTGAAGGTGAATTGTTACATATCAAATTAAATTGTTTTAGTTTTTTAATTGAAATTTATTATTTATATTAATGTTTTCAATATATGACTCCCCAGCACAAGTTCCCAGCACAAGAAGACAGTCAACCATGGCAATGGACCGGGCCAAAAGTAATGTTGGAAATGACAAGAAGACTGAGGAGCAGGAGGCAGCAAAGAGGGCCGAGGAAAAGAAACAGGCAGAGGAAGACAAGAGGAAGGAGAGAAAGATTAAAGAAAATGATGAGAGAAAAGAGAGGGCCCGAGGAGAAGAAAACATAAATAGGAAGAAGGCGGCTGAGGAGGAAGAGGAAGCAAAGAATGCTTAGGAAAAGAAAAAAGCAAAAGCAGAGGAAGATAAGAAGAAGGAGCAGGTGAGAAAGGAAAATGAAGAAGATGAAAGGAAAGAGAGAGAAGCCGAGGAGAAGAAAACAAAGGTAAAAAATGACATGCAAAGGGTCGAAGAAAAGAAAAAGGTAGAGGAAGATAAGAGGAAGGAGCAGGAGAGAAAGGTGAAACAAGAAGATGAAAGGAAAAAGAGAGAGGACGAGGAGAAAAAAACAATGGTAAAAAATGACAAGATGAAAGCTGAGGAGGAAGCAAAGAGGGCAGAGGAAGATAAGAGGAAGGTCCAAGAGAGAAAGGAGAAGGAAGAATATGACAAGAAAGAAAAAGAAACTGAGGAGAAGAAAATAAAGGCAAAAAATGACAAGATGAAGGCAGAGGAGGAAGAAAAGAGGGCAGAGGAAAAGAAAAACGAAGAAGAAGATAAGAAAAAGGAGCAGGAAAGAAAAGAAAAAGAAGCAAAAGAAAGGAAAGAGAGAAAGTCTGAGGAGAAGAACACAAAGGCAAAAAATGAGAAGAAGGCTGAGGAGGAGGAAACAAAGAAGGTCGAGGAAAAGAAAAAGGCAGAGGAATATAAGAGGAAGGAGCAGGAGAGAAAGGCTAAAGAAGAAGATGAAAGGAAAGAGAAGGAAGCCGAGGAAAAGAAAAGGCCAGAGGAAGATAAGAGGAAGGAGCATGGGGAAAAGGTAAAAGAATCAAATGAGAGGAAAGAAAGAATGGCAGAGGAAAAGAAAAGGGCAGAGGAAGGAGTGTGAGGAAAAGGTAAAAGAATCAAATGAGAGGAAAGAAAGAGAAGCTGAGGAGAAGAAAACAAAGGGAAAAAATGACAAGAAGAAAGCTGAGGAGGAGGAAGCAAAAAGGGCTAGAGAAGCAGAAACCAAGAATCTATTCACAAGAAATAAACCTCAAAAAAGCCAGAACCCTGAAGACCCTAAGTGGAAAACGGATAAGCCAGAGGAGCATACTAGACAGGAGTGTTCCGGCCCACAGAAGGAAACTACTAAATTAAAGGGCAGTGAACTAGCTACTCAGGAAAAGTAAGCTTCAACTCAGCATGTTTTAAATGTACAACCTATATCAGAGAAAGGAACCCATAGCAAACATTAATGAAGATCATGGGGGAAACTTTTAGGAAAAACAAAAAAGAAGCTGCAACAGAACAACAGGCCGATAACTCTCATTCATCTGGAGTTTGATTAGACCACCAGGACTATCATCACGGAACTGCGTGCCGCAACCCAAGGTTACAGATAAGATGAAAGCTTTGATGGCAGGCGAAGAAGATGTGAATTTAACAAGATAGAAATGAGGCCTACAAAAAGAATCTCTGAATTTCTCCATTGTAGCAATCCAAGTTGTGATCAACAACTACAAGGACATGATGATTGAGGACATGAATGATGCTAAGAACCAGTTGCTAGCCATTGAGTGGATTTTGGGGAAGTGTAGTATAAACAACCAATGTTTAGGCCCTTTTTCTGCATTTTTCCACCCCAATTCCGGGAAGTGTAGTATAAACAACCAATGTTTGGACCTTTTTCTGCATTTTTCCACCTCAATTTCGAATTCTGTAAATTTTGGTTAAGTTCTCATCACCTATAGTTGAAACAGGAAGATGGAAAATTATGAACTAAGAAGAATTTCATGTTTTCTTTTTAAATAAGGAGAAATGGAAAAAATAAAGAAAAAAGCGTATATGATGAAACATTGTTTATTATGATACATTATTTTATCAGATAATATACAATGTATATGATGATACATTGTTTAACAGATAGACAGAATAAATCTATTTTACATGATGATTAGTTTACTATTTTGTTGATGTTACCAACAAAACAAATAAACAGTCTTATTAAGAATCTGTTAGTCTTTATAACACTTCAAACAAAGAATATATTGCAGAAACACTTTAAACAAAGAATATATTGCAGGTTGAACATCTTTGACCCAAAAAAAAGTCTCCAAAGCTGCCAATGTTTGTAATTCTTCATATTATACTGTACAGGACTCCGACTCCGGTGAAAATAAATAATGGCATTCCATTATATCCTGTTTTTCAATTGGAACGGTGAAATTGAAATGCTCAAATTGCATGGTTGAGGCACTTGGCTTTCTTCAGGCTTTTAAACCTTTCTATGAATCCTATCCATCTCCGATAACTTTTTGAATCCATCTCTGATAACTTTTTGAATCTATCAGTTGATTGCACCTCTCGCTCAATCCTCCCTGGTCAGCCTGCTTCTGTGTATATTGCATGTGCTGCTTCAATAACTACCACTGAACCAACACTCGAGTATCTTAAAAAAAAATTATATTACCAAATTCAAGAAACAGATCCCCAAGGTGCTTCACGTTAAACAGGTTCTCAAGAATTGAATTCCTTGGAGACGACAACGAAAAAAATTCGGAGTGGGCTCCGGAGCAATCTTTCCTCTAAAGTTATCTTTTTGGCAGGTTTTCTGGCAGTTTCATTTTAAATTTTTGGCCAATCCACAACTCTGATCAATTTTCTGAGCATCTTTTTAAATTTTCGGCCAATCCAAAACTCTGATCAATTTTCTGACCATTTGGATTCGTTTAAAATGGAGTAAAACCCCAGAGGTAAGGTTCTTAAATGCATGGAACTTTGGTCCATGTGAAACTCGAACTACCCTTGAAAATCTAACCGAATTCAGGCCCATTTTTTTGCCTGAAAAATGGGTCTGTTTGCTCTCGAATTAGCTTACTCCAAAAAAGATCAACGGTTATAGCGACCACCAGACTTCATAACATAGAACAAAACAAAGAAATCATCAACTGTAGTGAAAAGCTAAAAATACAGGGAAATATGTGTAGGGTAATATGTGTTTTTTAAGATATCGTCATTTTTATGTTAATGAGTATAATAGTTGAATCTTCTTCTATTGTTAAATAGAACTTGTTTTGTATTTAGTATCTTGGAATAGTTTTTACTATTACAAGTGTAGATTCATATTAATTCTTGATTTATCATGTGTAGAGGGGACCAAATCCCTCAATATGTAAATTTTTCTAAGTTTTTTCAATTTAAAAGAGTTTTCATCTCAAGAGACTTGATCCCTCTCCACACATTATATATGTGTGTTGGGGGGGACACTTGCTAACTTGTAATTTTTAGAAATGTGCATGTGTTCACAAGCTTGCATTCCTGAGTAGAAGCACGCACACGTTCCTAAGTAGGAGCATGTTCGTATTCATGTGTTTGGATCCTTCAATCTGTTTTCCTATATCTTTAGGTCAAAGACAATGTCTAGGTTCATTCATACACACATCTACTTTGAATAATTGATTCTATTGAATACCTTATATTCAAGGTAAGCCCCACCAAGGGTAGGCAGCCAGAGCACCCAGGCAATGATAAATAATCGCTTATACTTGAGATGGTTTTTGGTTGTTTAGAAACCATGCCAAGACATCTTTAAACCCACTTTAGGCCACAAGCTAGCTCTTGGGCTGGAGAGGACTCTCTCAGGGATAAATAAACTGATTGTTCACTATCACCATGGAACAACTCTCACATTAAGCATAGAATGTCAGATTTGAAAAGTTAAAAACAACATAGAACGTGGTAAACAGGGTTGAGAGAAAAAATGGAAAAAAAAATGGAGTAAAAGATTGTAAATCCCTTAGACTAGAGGTCTACTCCATTGGGCATGGAGTTGTTAGAATAAAGCTTACTTTAGGAGACTAGATTGAGTTGGTTGAAGATTTGTAGGAGGCTGCTGAGATATCTTCTCAACCACTCCCTCCAAATATGGAATCGGTTGAATCTGAATCCAACTATATATTTACCTATGTATGTGTGTAAGAGTGCAGTAATACAATCAATTATTGTGTGTTATTCCTGTGCAATGGCTGCTCTTCCAATTTCTCATATGGTATCAGAGCCTAGATGGGCTTAATCCCTTACGGGAGTGCCCGGGAAGATGTGAGAGCCATAAATCGTAATCTTATGTAAATAGATAGGATTAGTGCATGTGAATGTAAAAGATTATTTTTAGAGATAGTTGTAAGTTTCTGTGCAGGTTGATTTGCTACTGTAGAAGCTGCAACTAAGAATCCACCTGTGTAAACCTGCTAGCGTGAAGGAGATTGGGCGATCCATAATTGTTGTGTGCTTGCCACGAACATTGTTGTGTGCTTGCGATCCAGAATTGTTGTGTGATATATTGTTGCTGCCATAAGAGTTAAGTGCACTCCATGTTTGTTTCAGATTCGCAGGCTGCAGTGGAAGAGATCTTGTGCAACCACTGAAGAGATTCAAACCCCACTGAGGATGGTACAACGGAAAAATTGTTGATTGGACATTGTTTTAATCACTGCAGTCAAACAAAATATGGTTGATTTCCAGCCAATATTTTGGCTCAGCAAATCCCGTGAAGGTTATTAAGCATTCGCCAAATCTGGTGACGAGTTGCCTATGTGGAGAAAACTACTGTGCAGAATTCCATGAGCAATGAAGGATCCAACTGCCATCGTTTTCAAGGATGTGATTGCTCTCTAGAGTCATTGTCAAGGACACTACGTGGTAAAGAGATATATGTGATCTGATTGTCAAGAATTTGAGCTGCCCTCACGAGGGACATATGCATTGACAGTGTGCTCATAATTCAGAACTATCGTTGGCAACCATATATCAGTTTAGTGTGGCAGAAAACATTAAGAAGAAGTCGGTTAGCTATACCAGCTATTGTGTGCAGTTTTCATATTTGTTTATGTATGTTAGATATATTATATGAGTGTGATTTTATTTGTAATCAAATGATGAAGAACCAAATATGTAACAGAGTGACATAATTCAGGCTTGTTGTTCTTCATGTTCTTCGAAGCTATAAGAAACACATCACTGGTTGAAGTCTGTTAAAAACTGAAGATTATTGTTGTACTTCGGTGCTTCAAAGTCAAAATTTACAGGTTACATTTACCTAGTGAATTTAAAGTTTTGCGTGTAAATGTCTATGTAAAAATAAAAACTTGTATGTTGATGCAAGCTGGTAGCCCTAGTATCAAGTACATTGTTTTTATTGGAAGTCACCTTGTGTAAAGGAATGTTGAGGACATTCAGTATCCAAACTTTTCTTCTAGATATTGAAGGATAGCCAAAAGCAAAAATCCTACAGATGAAGGCAAGTTCATAGAATGCATCAATAATTGTCAACTTTTATCACGGAAGCCCCGATGAGCCAAGTTGTCAAATTGTCCAGTATACAAGTGC
>SNQJ01S0090182.1:48845-61336 GCA_010110895.2 Picea sitchensis | reverse complement strand
ACTTCATCATTTCACTGCGCAATACATGCACGCACTATGCCATGAAAGGTGCATACAAAAATGATATCAAACAACTCACCAGCTTAAGTACTTTTGTATTTACATTTACAATTGGGTTCGGCCTAGGGATATTACACAACTACTCTACAACTATCCTATCAAAATAAAAGCTTTCAACTACTTTATCATTTATTACAATAAATATTTAGTCAGACAGATAAGAGTGAATGCTCCAGATCTGTGTTGGAATCTTCACATTAAAACAAAATACATCCCTCATCAATATTATGTGATGGCTCATCCTCCAATCATTAAAGATGCTCATAAATTAAAATATTCTTCAGATATCACATTAATACACTAACTTTGGAATTCAAAATATTTCAAAATCCATGTTAGTGCACCTAACTGTCCTCCATACGCTTTGTTTGCGATGCTCTTGCATCAGTTGCTCTAGCACCCAAGTCGGGAAAGTGGACACCTTGGGCATGCGAATGTGTCAAGATTATTACCCAAAGATGAAGCTAACAAGAAATTGAAACGCACTGGCATGAGGGGCACACCAAAGTTGGGCATGTCAGTCCCAAGGGGGCACGATAGCTGACGAGTGCATGGGTTCATTTAGGCGACCAGATTCGCGAAGGGGCATGATAAATCGTTGGGTGACTGGGTCCGCGAAGGGGTGCAACAATTCATTTGGACACATTTGTTCGTGAAGGGGCACGACACCCCCAAAGGATGTGATGGTTTGCGATGGTGACCTTTGCAAAGCCTATAAGAGAACAAGGGAACACAACTAAGGAAGGTAAGTTTTGGCAAAACAAGGAGAGCATGAAAGTTATGTGATTCTAAGGTAGAAAAAGAGGGCGAGCTCCCTCAAGGAGCCAAGTCGCTCCACTTGGGAGGACTTGTACTACCTTGAGGTGTATTCAGTGGATAGGGTTGGGAGAACTTCTCTTGAGAATATTTTGGCTAAATCTGGAAATGCAAGTCCGTTGGAGGCATGTATGAGGCAAAACTTAAATCTATGAAGTCTGTGGAAACGAAGAGACAGATTTTATGGAAACGAAGAGACAACAACTCTGTGGTTGGGGGCACGATTGAGGTACACCACAGGTGGCTGCGAATATGGTTGTGACGGAGAGTCTTGGTGATGATCTGTGTATAAGTGTCTTGGTGAGGTACGATGAGTTGTTTGAATCTGCTGAAGTTGTAAACTGAACTAGTAGTGCTTATGTTGTAATTGTTTCACAATAACAAAGACTTAGTCGGGTGTTAAGCATGGTTTGTGTCGCCCACACTATATCTATGTTTATCTTTCATTTGTTCCACAGTTCTCTTGGTTTCTCATGGATGTATGCTTATATCTGACTAAGAGTAGGAGTGTGAATTGTCGGTAGCTTAGAACGAAGTATGGGTATGCTATAGGTGAAGAGGCATAGTCCAGACAAAGTAACCTTGGCGTTGCCAAGCAACCAAGCGAGAATCGTTGTGGTGTCGCACGCCCTCAAGAGGTGCATGATTGTAATATTTGGCTAGGCATGCTGTGGGGATGTGATAGTAAGAATAATGAAATATTTTTATGTAAGTGTATATCATTTTCCCTGCAAGTTGTCGAATTCACATGGGGTATTCATTGAGTTGTGTTTTCATGATGAGGCATTTTTATACAAATAGATCAGAGTCAAACCCCTATAGATTTAGAGCTCTTTTGTGTGAGAAAGGAAGGGTGTTTGACCTCACTAAATTGATTTTGAATTGGTTTCTCTCCCTCATTAAAATAATTCAAAACATTTTCTTACAAGCAAAATTGGTCTAAGTGGATACTAACCTCAAACAAATCCCCAACACATCAAAGAAATATTTCCAAATATATATTTTTTAAATGTACTAGATCCTATAATTAAAAGATCCAGGCTTAATATGGATCTATATTGGTTTTCTATAACCATATATAGTTAAAGTAAGTATTTTTTATATTATAGATTTCAATAATTTTTTAATTATGATACAAAAGTGTTATTTCGGTTACATCTTATCCATATGGGATTGTAGAGTGCGCCCCGTTTCTCTCAATGCAACTATAATTGCAACAAGGTGCGGGTTTTTTAAAACACTACTATAAAAACACGATACAAACTTTAAACAATTGTGACATAATAAATAACTTCAACAACTTTAACAAAGTAGATGTCCCTAATCACATTTTCTTAACCAAAATGTAGTTGCTATATGTTGGTGGTTAGATAAGTTAAGATAACTTTTTGATTGATCTATTAATTGTCAACCACCCAACATTTCTTATGTTGAAAAAATCCCTGCTTCACCTGTAAAACATATTTAAACATTTTTTAAAATTTATATTCATAATGGACATACTAAATTGTATAATATGTTTACTAATAATCACTTATACATTATACAATAGCATTTCCATCAAAGTTATAAGTTTTCAAGGATTCCATCATGATCACCTAGTTGTTGACTATGAAATGCAATTTAAGAGGAAAAATTTTGGTTTGGAAAACTAGTAAAAAGGAGGTGGTTCCTCCAAATAAAAAGACTCGGGTGGAAAAGGAGGGTTCTTGGTATGTTTTAGAGGCACAAAAGGGTTCCAGAGGAGAGAGGAATAGTCTCAAGGGAGGTGGATGTTGTGGATACTATATCGATGGTCCAATGGCTAGAATGAATTTCCAAGCTAATTTAAAGATATAATGGAAGTGACCACTATGACCTATAGGAAAACAAGACGATTATATCCAGTAAATCTTTATCCGACATTGTCCCATTGAATTTTCTTACAACTTCTATTGATGGGGTTACCAAAAATTTTGGGTATGGTCTGGGAGGGGTTTTTAGGGCTTGTGGCTTCAGTGCTAGTGTGGATTTTGGGGGGTAGAAGTTATTGAAGTTATCTCTTGACCCATGGAATAAACAACCAAATAGTCTAGAGATCATGGAAGAATCTTTAGTTTATATGAGTCAAAATTCATTTGGTGGTTCTAATCCAATTGAAAGTGATGACATCTTAATGGAGGGTTCAACACGTTATATTTTCTATCTTGCATGTCAATTAGGTTTAGATGGGGTGTTTGGGAGGAATGATTGTTATCCTTCCCACCCAAGTTCAATTCCCACAAGTGACATGTTGAGCTCATAATGAGTGTATTGTTGTAATGGCTTTGAGCCTTGTTGTTGACCAGCCTCGTTCCCTAAGAATTCTAGGGTTTACCCCAAGTACCATTCTCAAAATGAGGGGAAGTACTCAAGGGTTTTCCTCATCCTTTGTAAGCTAGAAAAAAATATGTTTCATCTTGCAAGGAGGCAAAGTATAGATCAATTGAGGCAATAGAAGGTGGGTTGGGTCAAAATGTGGGGATTGGGAGCAATCTACAAGGTAGGGGAAGGAAACATTTACTCTAGATTGATTATAGAAAGTTTTTGTAGAGTTTATGGTGGACAAACAACTCCCTCTAGTTGGGGTCCTTAGAGAAAATGCTTTGATAGAGAGTGATCAATGATATCCCTTAACTATAGGGGGTGGGAAACTCCCCAAATAAAATTTCCCTTAAAATATTGGTGGAAGAAGAAAACCATGACATAATTTCATTGTAGGAGTCAATGGGTGAAGGGTTGAAAATTGTTGATGAATTGGTTAAAATGTCAAAGGGTTGGGATTTTTCCTTTGTTGGTGCAAGGGGTCATTTAGGAGGTCTCACATCATGTTGGAGGTTAAGAGCCCTTTCTTTCCCTAAGACTTTTTCTATTGATTTAGGTCTAGTCATTATCTTATACTTGGTGGATTTGGGTAAGGATTTCATGGTAATCAACATGTAAAGGCCTTGTTTAAAGCAAGTGGAATTTTGGGATAAAACATTCAATTTGAACCTTCTTAGGGCATATAATATTATCATTAGAGGAGATCTCAACTTTTCCTTGGGTAATGCAAAGGTTTGGGGTCTAGTTGCTCAGGAATATTCTTTGTTAGATTACTTTTTGGAGAAGTTGGAGGAACTAGGGTTGTAAGACATTGAACATATAAAGCTATGAGCCACCTAGAGGAATAAGAGAGTTGAGGAAGGTAAGGTAGAAAACAAATTGGATAGATTTTTCCTTTCACAGTCCTTCATAAATGACCAAGAAAGAATCAGGCAGTGGTGGGGATTCTAACCACTTTCCAATATTTGGAGATTGCTAAAGTGGGAAAGAAGCACCCCAACCCCTTCAAATTTAATCTTATTTGGCCAGAAAAAAGGATGATTTTATCAATCTGATAAAGGATCATTGGGTTCCATGTGATGGATATTAGAGTGATGGGTTCCATGTCATGGATTTAATTTGTTTCTAATTTGAAAAAGGTAAAACATGTTGTTATAAAGTGGGCACATGAAAAGAAGTTAAAATAAGTCTAGGATTTAGTTGACATTGAAGCTCAATTGGATATATTATACAACCAGTACTTGGTTGTTTTTTAAAATTAAGAGGACAAGAAGGAGGTTTTGTAGTTAGAGCAAAGGAAGAGGAATATCCTAGAAAATAAAGAAGCAACTTGGAGGTTGAAGAGTAGAGTTTTATGGCTTGACATGGGTGATGAAAATAGTAAGTTTTTTCACCAATTTGCTAATCATAGGAAAAATGTTATTTCCATTTGGAAAGTGTCAAAGATTGATAGGACATTTGCTACTAGCTTTGAGGATATTACCAAGACTATGGTTGAATATTTTGGGGATATCTATAAAGAAGAAGCAAGGGTGATTATTTCACAAGTGGTTCATATGAATTATTGTTTTACCTATTTTTGTTAATGAAGAGGAAAATACATACCTACTTGAGGAAGTTTCAAAAGAAGAACATTAGGTGGTCCTTCATTGCTTTTAGAAAGATAAGAGATGAGGGTTGAGTGGGTGGCCAATTGAGTTTTTATTGGTTTTTATGAGGTCATAGAAGAGGATTTGATGAGGGTTACTAAAGAATCTAGGGCCTATAGGAAGATGTTAGTAGCCTTCAACTCTACTTTTATAGAACGTATCCCAAAATCTAATAATCCAAACACTTTTGATTAATTTAGACCTATATCTTTGTGAAATTTTATATGTAAGATTATAACCAAGGTCATAGAAATGAGAGTGTAAAGATTGTTGTCAAAATCAAAATAAGAAGAGAAATTTGGTTTTCTTGAAGGTAGATAGATTAATGAAGCCATTGGCATTGCAAAGGAAGGGTTACATTCCATTCAAATCAAAAATTTGAAGGCAATAGTGGTGAAGTTGGACTCTTCTAATGTATATGATACAACAAGTTGGTTGTACTTAAGGCTTATGCTAATTAATTTAGGTTTCTGTGTTCATTTTGTAAATTGGGTGATGAGTTGTTTGTCCATAATATCATTCTCTATTTTAATTAATGGTTATGCCTCAATATTTTATAGATTGGGGAGAGGGTTGTGACAAGGGTGTCCTCTCTCTTGCCTCTTATTTCTCATAGTTGTTGAGGGGTTGAGTAGGTCACTCATAGAGGAAAAGAGGATATGAACTCTAGAGGGAATACAAAATTGTAACAATGTGATGTTGTCTCATTTATTATTTGTGGATGATGTCATTTTTTATGTGATGGTTCCATAAGGGATGCCACAAAACTCAAAGAAATTGTTGAATTGTATTGCTTAGCTATATGAATGAAGATTAAATGTTGGTAAGTCTACTATCTCCCAGGAAAGAGTTAATGAGGAGGAGGTGGAGGCTTTCCATCAATTATTTCCATATCAGAAAATAGACCTATAGAATGGCTTGAAGTATTTTGGATTTTATATCAAAACTAACTATGGGAAGAAATATTGGGTTTGGTTAATTACAAAGGTTGAAAAAAAATTGTACCTATGGTGCAATTGTTGGTTATCCAAATGAGGAAGATTGATATAGTCAAAATTATTGTAGAATCCATTCCAGTTTATAGGATGACTCTATCTTTATTTCTTAAAAGGATATTAGATAAGATAAGAAAAAATAATTTCATATTTGTATGATCTAGGGATAGAGAAAAACGGCGATTCCATTGGCAAAATGGTAGAGGATATCAATGCCTAAGGAGAAATGAGGGTGGGGTATTAAGAACATTAATCATTTTGCAAGAGCTTTGGCTATAAAGAGTGTTTGGAGGTTAATACAAGGAAAAGGTTAGTGGTGTCAAGAGGTTGTCCATAAATACATTGAACCAAGCTTGACCGAGGAGTGGATCAAGAAGTCAAAAAAACATTGGAATAATTCATCAATTATATGTAAAGTGATGACATTATCTTCTCTTCTGATTAGAAGTTTCTTGGTGTCAAAGTTGGGAATGGTCACAATGTTAAGTACCAGATCTATTACAATAGAAGAAACAAAAATACTGCAGAGAATAATAGTAGAACAAAACAATATATGAAACCACAACACCAAAATAATACCTTTATTGATAGGAAACAATGTTCACTTGCCTCTTTGAGAAGGAAACCTCCAATAGAGAAGTGCTCTATTACAATAATTCTCAAGACAAAAACTTCCCATTCCCTCGACTCCTATTTATACTAAATCTATCTACCAAAAGAACAATCTAGAGGAATATCTTTCTAGAAGCAGAAGCTTCTATTAGGTATTCTTACATTTGACTTATTCTTCCTTATTACTAGGCCTTATTAATATTAGCCTTTATTACTTGGAAAATATATTATTCTACTGATGTGAGGGGTTAGGAAGGTTAGGTCCCTAACATGCCCTACCCCTTAAAAACAACCTTTTCCTCAAGGCTTGAGATGGGGAAATTGTTGCAGAATAGTAGCCAAATCTCAGGTGGCATCTTTTGATTGTGTGTCCTTCCATTAAACTAGAAATTCCTTGATAGTGCGTTGGCGGAGACGACGCTCATGCTTGTCCAAGACTGCTTGTGGTTGTAACCAAATGGAACCTTCTTCGTCCAACTCTAGTAGAGTATTCTGAGTATGGCACTTAATGTTGATCACTTTCTTTAAGAAGGAAACATGAAAAACAAGGTGGATATTAGAGTGACTGGGAAACTCTAACTAGTAGGCCACAAACCCCACTCTCTTGAGAATACGATAAGGACCATAAAATTTGGGGGTGAGTTTCTGACAATGATGGGCTTTGATTCAAGTCTTCTTATAAGGTTGTAGACGAAGAAACACATGGTCCCCTTCAATAAATTCACGTTCAAAACATACCTGATCTTCTTGTTGTTTCATGCAATTATGAGACATGGCCAAATTTTCTTTGAGAGTACAAAGGATGGTTGTGCGTACTGTAAGAGTTTGATCCACCTGCTAAACCTTGGAGACACCATGAATGTAGGAGAAAATGAAAGTGGTGTTTAGGCATAGATTTCTCCAAAGGGAGTTATGCGGGTGGTTGTGTGGTAAGAAGTGTTATACCACCATTCAGTGAGGGGTAACCACTGAACCCACTGATTTTTTCTTTCAGATACAAAACACCTCGAATAGGTTTCCAAAAAATTATTGAATTCTTCTATTTGGCCATCATTCTAAAGATGATATGTTGTGCTGAGATGTAATTGGGTTCCCTGGAGTCAGAACAATTCTTGCCAGAAAGTGTTGGTGAAAGTGAGATCACAGTCAGAAACAATAGAATGAGGCATGACATGGAGTTTGAAGATATTATCCATAAAAAAATGATCTACGATGGAGGCAGTGAATAGGTGCTGAAGAGCACAGAAATGAACATATTTGGAAAGACAATCCACTACTACCATGATGATTGACTTATTGCCTAATTTAGGTAAGCCAACAATGAAGTCCATAGAAATATGTCCAAATAGTAGGTGGGATTGGAAGTGGTTGGAGTGTGCATGGGGATTTGACTGTATCTCCCTTAGTGTGTTGATAGGTATCACATTCAGCCACAAAGGTGTGAATTTCCTGTTTTATACCGTCCAAAAAAAAATGTTTGGCTCATTCATACGTTTTGTTAAAAACAAGAATGCCCAGTTGTAGGTGAAGCATGAAACTCAGAGATCATGGTGGATTTAAGGGTCGACTATGTGCTTAAATACAAGCGACCTTTATAACGAAGCTCGTCCTGGTGCCACGAGTACCCTAGAAAAGCTTGCAGATCCTAATATAGTGTTTAGATCAGTCTTGATAGTTTGGGGTCTTGCAACCATTCTTGGTGAACTGCCTGAAGCCAATCTGTGACAATGAAAGAGAGGGAAAAAAGAGACTCGTCTTATTCATATTTTTTGGAAAGGGAATCAACCACCACATTTTATTTTCCTTTTTTGTAGATGATCTCATAATCATATCCAAACAACTTGGTTACCCATTTTTGTTGCTCCAGGGAAGACATTCTTTGTTCTAGAAAATACTTGAGGCTTTGATGATCATTTTTTATTTGGAAGCATTACCCTAAGAGATAAGAATGTCAAAGATACACGGTGTGAAGAATAGCCAACATTTCCTTTTCATAGGTGGATTGGCCCAAATGTCACTCAAACAATTGTTTGTTGGTGAAAGCCAAAGGTCTACCATATTGCATGAGAACAAACCAAATGCCTTTCCTCGAGGTATCACATTCTAGTACAAAGGTCTTGTTGAATTCAGGGAGAGCCAGAACCAGAGTAGTGCACATAGTCACTTTCAAAGCTTGGAAGGCATGGTCGACTACTGGAGTCCAACTAAAAGCATTCTTTTTAAGGAGCGTTCTGAGGGGAGCTGCAATTTTTCCATAGTTCTTAAAAAACTTGTGATAATATCCCATCAAATCTAGGACGCCATGTAGACTTTTAAGAGTTTTCGTGCGCGGACAATCCTGCTTTAATTTTCTTTGGATCCACCCAGACACCATCCTTGCTAAAAATATGTCCGAGGTACTCAACTTCAGAGGCTCCAAAAGCACATTTAGAGTTATTAAGAAAAAGTTTGTGCTGAGATAGTTTTTGATGAATGCATCTATGTGAGACATTCTCCAGCTTACAAACCTGTGAGGTGTGGATCATTGCAGCTATGTGAAGCCTTTCTCTTAGCTTACAAACCTGAGATAAATCCCCTAAGAAGGGTATGTGGTTCCTGCCTGAGATAGAGATAGGAACATAGAGATGACCTACTCCATTCAGAGAGTGAAAAGAACTCCATATGATTATCCAGTGGGAAAGGAAATCTGATGAGTTGGATGTGCCTATGGCTGAGCACAAGGTGAACGTGTGAAATCCCAAAGTGTTGGGTGCATCGTCATGTGAGAAGAAATGAATATGATGTGGTAGCCTACTCTAGACAACAGAGTTGACAAGAAAATTCCAGATGATTCTCCTGTGTGAGGCAGTGGGACAGAAGATCTGTAGAGTGGACATGCCTGTGGATGAGCACATGTGAACATGTGTAGATCTAGTTCTTCTGTGTAATGCAATGAGCCAAATCTATGACATCCCTATGGATGTGCCCCTAGTGGATGAGCACTAGTGGGTGTATCATATCCTTTGCTATATGTTGTTCAAGAGTTAGACCTACTTGTAACCCTAATTGTTATGTAAAGGGTACAGGTCGTCCCCACCTTGATGTGTTTAATAATAAGTGTAAAAGAGAATTAATCTGGTTAATATTAATTATAATATTAATTATTATTATAATTATTATAATTATAATTATAAAGTGACTTAGAGAGGTCGGCCCTGTTGAGCCAATAGACGCCTTTGTTGATTGTACAAGTTAATATAAGTAAGGGATGATTCCCCATTGTGGAATCATATCTTTCTTGTGTGTTTGGAAATTATAGAAAATACATCTACTTGGTAAAAGGTGTGCACCTCTCTTGGGCACTAGACTTCTAGGGATTAAGCACCCTCCTGTGTGCTAGGTATTTCTTGGTGGTGAAGGTATTTCTCTTAAAGATTATAACAAAGGATTTGGCTGGGTTTTCTTCCCTTGTTGAGAAGGGTTTCCCAGGATACTTCTTGTGTTCTTGTGCATGGTGTTTCTTCTTGTGATCTTGGTTTCTGCAAAATTATTGTTTATGGTTAAATGAAATGATAAAATGGAATAAACTTCATGCTTAACCTAGCTTATGAAAAATCAACATGGTATCAGAGCATAGGTCTTGAAGATCCCATTGCACAAGAATTTTCCAGCTCCTTCTCTCATTCATCTGTAGAGACCGTACGACCCTCCTAGGGTTTCCATAAATTTTGTACGACCTCCTCTCCTGAGAAATTTCACCACTCGAAACTTGGATGCTTGAGATGAAAAATAAATAAAAGGGTACGACCACCTTCAGAACACCTCTAGAAAGTCTCAAATCAAAATTCTGGGCATTTTGAATTTTTGGCCCTAAGGGTTTCTAGGGTTTCGCCAAAATTCTGTAGAAAATCCTAAAGTGTATTTATGCAAACTTCTTGAAGAAGCTCCTTAGATTACCAGGGATATCATATTTATTAAGGCTTATTGTTGGCAGTCATAAGACCAACAAAACCTAAAAGTGATAGCCTAGCCTAGCTGTTAGGTTTTTTAGCCTAGTTGACAAGGGTTTGTGAAGATGAGCAAAATCATGATGGGAAGCAAGCTCAACACAAGAATCCAAAATAATGAAGAAATAAACATCTCAACACTCTCAGGCATGGTTCCTATCATTGATAATACTTGGTTAATTGATAGTGGTGCCTCCAAGCAAATGATCGGTATTAGAAATCATTTAACACACTTCGTTGAGAAAAAGACACATCCACATGTTGTTCTTGGAGATGATGCCAGATATAATGTAAGAGGAGTTGGAACTTCTACCTTCCAACTAGATTCAAATATGTAGCTCAAACTAGAGGAAGTTCTATATGTACTCAGAATGAAGAGAAACCTTGTCTCTATTTCGGCCTTGGAAGACAAAGGTTACAAAATCACTTTCTCAGAAGGAAGAGTCCTTGCATGGCACAAAGACTCTCATATAAACTCTTCCAAAGTAATTGGTGTCAGAGAAAACAACTTGTACAAGTTGACCATCAAACCAGTTCAAGCCTTATTACATGACACTATTAACTTGAGTGAGTTATGGCATAGAAGACTTGCTCACATTCATTGTAGAGCTCTTCCATCTCTAGGGAAAATGGTAACAGGTCTACCAGATATCCAGATCTAGCATAAAGGTGTTTGCAAAGGTTGTGCCCTTGGAAAAAATGTTAAAGGATCCTTTCATAACAGTGACAACATATCCAAGGAATTATTGGACTTGATACATTCAAATGTATGTGGGCCAATGACTATTGCATCCTTAAATGGATACTTATACTATGTACTCTTCATAGATGATCACTCCAGGAAA
Source organism: Picea sitchensis (assembly GCA_010110895.2). NCBI lineage: Eukaryota > Viridiplantae > Streptophyta > Pinopsida > Pinales > Pinaceae > Picea > Picea sitchensis. The sequence goes on along the minus strand of SNQJ01S0090182.1, from coordinate 50,030 downwards.
ACTTGGATTTACTTTCTGAAGAATAACGATGGATTCCTTGCCAAATTTCAAGAATTCAAAGCTCAGGTTGAAAACCGGACCGGAAGAAAAATCAAAGTATTAAGATCAAACAATGGAGGAGAATACACCTCAAAATAATTTAACAGTTTTTGTATTGAATCGGGAATCAAGAGGGAGTTCAAAGTTCCTTACAACCCTCAACAAAATGGGTTTGTTGAAAGGAAAAATAGAACTATCATTGAGGCAACTAAAGCAATGATACATGATCATAGTTTACCTATGACTCTATGGGTAGAAGCATGTATGACAACAGTATATGTTCAAAACCGTAGTCCTCATCAGATCTTGAATAATATTACTCCAGAAGAAGAATTCACCGAACTGAAGCCTGAGATCAGACACTTCAGAATATTTGGACATCCAGTGTACCTTCATGTACCTAAAGAAAATATATCCAAACTAGAACCTTCAGGAAGAAAGGATACATTTGTAGGATACAATGAATCCTCAAAAGCATATCGAATATACATCCCAGGTCAGAGACAAATTGAAGTAAGCAAAGATGTTACCTTTGAAGAATAAGTAGCCTTCCAGAAATCCAGAGAGGCTCAGATGGAAATTGATAGCGAAACAATACCTTCTCCCCCTTCAGCAGTTCAGAGGGAGACATATATCATTACAGATGAGACAACAACTCCAGTTGATCCAGTTGCTCCAGCAGATTCTGATATCCCAAGCAACATACCCAGAAACGTCACAGTTGGACATAAGAAACCTGCTTGGGATCAACAAACTTTAGAAGAAGCAAAAGGACATAAAGCTCCACAAGGAGCGACCAGAGAAAGCAAGAGACCAACGAGATTCTCAAGCTACCTTTCAGCCATGACCCACATTATTGATTCAGAGCCATCATGCCATGGAGAATCTACAGGTGAACAAGTATGGAAAGATGCCACAACTGAAGAATACCAATCTATATTAAAAAATGATGTATGGGATGTTGTTCCAAGACCAGAGAGAAATTTTGTAGTGACTTCCAAATGGATTTACAAAATCAAACATTTTTTCGATGGAAGCATTGAAAAATACAAAGCAATATTTGTGGCTAGAGGGTTTTCACAAATAGAGGGAGTTGACTATGACGAGACGTTTGCACCAGTAACCAGATATACCTCCATCCGATCT